>CAUJNA010000107.1:319921-325102 GCA_963377175.1 Effrenium voratum
GTGGTTCTCCCGACACGGGGTTCCCAAAACATCGCGTTTTGGGGAATTACGTATATGCTTAGGCTGTATCACTGGGTCTCCACTCTTCGCTGGGCACCTCACGTCCAGGAAGATTAATGGGGTGTTTCATGGATTGAGCTGTTTCTCAGCTTTCAAATGAGCACTGAGTCGGATATCCCAGTTAACCTTGGCACTGATGATCGACCACTCTTCACATTGCCAGAACACAATGAAGCGGTGAAACTCATTAAGCCGACTACGCATAAGCGTATGATTAGCTTTGAGAAAAGTTTGCGGGCCTTGGGAAAAATCTTGGGTGTCGAATTATTCCCTTGCAACACTTGCAGCAGACCTCAAAGCCTCCGGGCCCTCGGTTTCTTCCAGGCACGACCCGGTCTTCAGAAAAGGCCGTGGTTCCCTTTCCACGAAGACATAACGCAAGCACTTCGCAACAAGGCAGGTTGCCCTGTCATCATTGGGGACCTGCTCACTTTGGTTGCAGACATTCGCATGATTTCCATCCCTTTGCAAGAAGGGGATACCGTCGAGTCACAGTGGACGAGACGGAGGTTTCACAAAGAGCGCCTTCGGGCGCCGCGCTAAGGAGAACGGACTCGGGCTGCACTCACACGTGGGGTGCAGTCCGAAGAAAGAGACAGGTGGTGTTAAACATCACCTTTGTGCCGATGAGTTTCCTCTTGGTGGAAACATGGGAAAACTGGAAAATGTGGAGAACCCGCGCCCCATTAAAGTGATATCTCTGCATGCCGATTTAGAGGGAAACCACCGGGTCGCAAGAGCAACGTTGAGCCCGCAAAATGTAAGCACAAGAACGGGGTCCCCGCCAAAAGAGGGTTCATGTTCAGCTTTTGGACTTGGCGTTGTTTGACCGGGAAACCGAAGGGAAACCCAGAACAAAAACCCAAGGGAAACAAAAGAGAAAGAAAGAAAAAGAGCTCGGACAAATTCGCTCCTCCCGCTGCCTTGGCGAGCTCCTTCTTTTCGTTGACCCGGCCTCGGCGCGATTCGAGTCGGAAGGTGCGGCCATGAAGCCCGAAGAAGCTGAGGAAAGCTGCGCCTGCGCTCCTTGCACTTCTGGGATGCGCTCTGCTGAAAGCCGAGCGCATGCAGCTTGCACTTGTTGTCTCTTTGGGGGGGGGTTCAAACAGGCAGACCAACACCACCCCAAACTGGGGGCTTCTTAGCAGGGTGGCTCACGATTCAACATTTGACTAAAAAGAAAGAACTCACTGTAACGTGGGCAAGCAAATTATGATCAACCACACGGACCTCATGCCGCTTGAGTGCACCACCCCGTCTCTGCTATCTTTTCTCCAGGAAAATGATACCTTTCAGTTGCCTGTCCACAACAGCCATCCAGGAAGGCATGGAGATGGTCCCCTTTTTGGGGCCTTTGAAGGGAAACCATTTTTTCAAATGGAAACCGGGCGCTTGGTGAGCTTCCGCTTCAGTAACACATCGCATCTTCGAGGCAGCTTCTTGGTATCTTAAACCCCAGCTCAAACAGGGTCCCAAAAGGTGGGAAGCAACTTCATCCCCCCTTCTTGTTGCAAGGGATGCCGAAAGGATACCAAGTCTCCACCGATTCCCATTGGAATGACCTCCACCCAACAAACGCCTTCCGTTTGCCACCATGTGGAGGCCAAGCTTGTTCTTTCATATCTGCAAAAGGATACCGGAACATGTTCAGGGCCCAAGTAGTTCTCTAATGAGTCTTGGCTGGGTGCACCTGCCCAAACAACTCCATGATTTGGTGAGTGGTTAGAAACCGTCGACCAACTCACCTTTTTGTTCTATCGGCCAAAAAGATCTAAGCTCTGTGTCGTCACCTAAGTTTGGCCTTCCTTCCAATAATTTAAGCACCTAAAACATCGGGTGGGGGCACGTTCCTCCCACCCACCCACCCACCCACCCACCCACCCACCAACTATCCCGCTGCGCTGGGAGTCCGGGCCCAGCCAGTTGTGGAACACGCTGGGGTCCGCCACCGTAGCGCTCAGCGCGATGAAGGGGCACGGGATCAGCTGGCGAACGGCGGCAAGATGTGAGGGGAGGGAGCCACAGCTGATGCATGTCTTCTTTTTTTATCTGCCCGTTGTTGGGTGGCGTTCAAGGGTAACAAGAAGGGCAACTTTTCGTTGGGGGCTTCCAAGCATTGACCCCGAAGCTCCCACGGCCATGGCAAACCGAGTGCAGACGCGGGCAGGCGGCTTTGCCTTTCTCGGGAGGGGACCAAAAGGAAGCCATGCAGTGAAGGTTTGCCTCCCATTAACACAAATGAGTCGTTGGCAAAACTTGTTTGGAACAGTATGATCAATTTTCAAGGGACACCAACAGGAAACAAACCATTTGGAATCCAATTGGCGGGTTGTCTCACAGGATATGGCGCGCCTTAAACCCATTCTTTCCGGGTGTTCCTTTTGTCGTTGTTTTTTCCTTCTCACATTTTTCCCTTTTGTTGATTATTTTGCCATAAATCCAGTTTTTTCTTTTTTCCCAGTTGAACAGACCCAAAGCCCAATTTGAAGCCGTAGCAAGGAGTCGCAAAATACGAGACGCAAAGTTTCAGTCGATTGAGGGGAAAACACACACTAATTTCAGAGTGGCTCCCCAATTTCACGAGAGTACGAAATCCAATGCGGCCCTCTGTTGTCTGGTGGATAGCACTTGCATGGGGTGTTATGTCCACTGGCCACTTTTGAGGGGTTTCCAAAGTCAAATTCATATCAAACGAGTCTGCCCAAAGCCCACGGAACAAAACATATTCTGCGGAGATCCACAGCAGAAAAGACTGTCCCCAGGCGTTCATCCATCCATCATGAAGTGGGTGTGTGGTTTTTTCAGGGTGCCACTGCTTTGTCAATGTAAAGGAACACCATTGGACAATCACACATTTTGGGGTCCCCTAAACAAAGACACACCCAAGTGGACCGGAAGGCTTTGGAACGCTACCATCCTCTTGAAAAAGTCCCTTCTCCACTTCCATGATTGACAAAAGCGGGTACCCGGGTTGTGAGGGAGCGCATTTTGAGCCAGACCTCAGCTTCCCTGTACCTGGCAATGTGGAATTTGTGGTGAGGCTAGGGACGACTTAGCCCATTTGCCCTGCGCAACCAGGAATTGTCCCCAAACCACCGATTGGGGATTTCCCTGAAGACCTGCGATGTCTCGATTTCTCACTCGATCGCCTGCATGCAGTGCTCCCACTGCACCCCGCCCTCTTGCTCGCCGATGCAGTGCACCTGGACGCTTGGTGAAAAGTTGACCTCTTGCAAATCCCAGTTACCACTAGAGGAAGACGAGGAAGAGGAGGGAGAGGAGGCAACCAAACATGCTCCAGTTGACAGGAGGTACCGGGTTCAATCCTTGTGGGGTGACCGCTTCTTGTTTTGAGAACGCAGTTGCGTCACCCAGTCAGCAAAGAGGTAGGAAGCACATTGGAACATTCGGAACATGTTGAAACCCTTCCTTGTTGGTCGGCTGGAAACCCATTTGTGTGGAGAAGCTAAGAAACATAATCTTCAGGTGGAATCACACTGCATAACTGGATAAAGCCTTTTGCAAATGACTAAACCTTTGACTCCATTTACCAGCGCAGTGGATGCCCAAGGGAATCAGGCTGCAAACACGAGAGGGAATCTTTGCTTTCCTACTATAGTAGCAATTGGGATAGGGTAAAAGCATGAGATTTCATCCCAATGAACCACCATTCGTTTGGGGAATTGCGCAACCAACACTTCAATTTGAGGGCCCATGTGGGAAGTTCAACTCGCAGGCTTTACATCGCGCCTCAGATCCCAGAGCGAAAACCTAGGCGACCATTCGTTTGGGAAACCGCACGAACAACTTGGGTTTAGGCAACTCATACAAAAAGGATCGCAAGGGAGGTACAGCTAGACCATTTGGAACCAGAGGTGTCAAAATGCGAACCTCTATGGTTTAATAGCTCATTTTGAAATGAAGCCGACAGCCCTAGAGCCCTGCTTTTCCCCTTCCAAAGCGTCGTTTTCAGAGCTGGGAATAAAAGTCAATTGATTCTTTGCCAGACATAGAAAACCCACAACATGGGCTTCGGATAGAAATTTCTGAGTGTTCCGTTGAGGGTCCAATGAAAATGCACAGTGCCCTGTCTTCCCCCCCCTCCCCCAGCGCCTCGTCGAAGACAACGTACCGCAGCCTTGCCACCCAGTCCTTCGGCGCAAGGGCCGTTGAGGAAGCCTATGGATCCAAAACTCGAGACGGGCTCAAATCCCCAAACCACAAATAAAGGGACACCTGCGACAAGTGGACCCCTGCAAAAACGTGACGACTGTTTGCCGGTTGAAAGGGGACATGCAGAATGCCTGAAGCAATGGATCTTCAAATTGTAAAACATACAAATAGAAAACACAAATCGGAATATGAGGGAATCTGGTACAACTTGGTACCCAGCTACACAGTGACACACATTGAAACTAAAGCCCAACCAAACGGGGTCCGGTTGCAACTTGCTTGTTTCAGATCAACAAGGCCCAAAGCATTTGTGTCTTTAGATCATCCATTGCCCTTCTAGGGGCCGGGCTTCCTGACGATTGGAGGAACATTAATTTTGACTTCCTCGATGGGCAAAGTCAGAAGCTGGATCTGATGAGCCTGCCTTGAGGATGACGTAGAACGGTGAAATGGACAAGGAAGCCAGGAAGTGGGGGCTTCAACTACGTAGCAGAGCCTCTGATTTTCCTTTTCAGCACCAAAAAGGGCCTCCGCAAATTCTGCAAAAAATAAACAAGTAGAGATTTCAAGAAGGGCACCCTGCTTGACACCGTGTCGAATTGCCTGCTTGCCATTTAAGTGCGCACTCGGGGCTCCCACCAATCACCCAGGCCAACTCACTGCCAATTGGCCCAAAAGCTGATGCCTAAAACCAGCAAAGGGGAACCCAGCCGCCCAATGGTTTCAGAGTTTCATCTTGTGGGACCTTGGCTAAAGGTTCGCTCCCAAAGACGGGCGAAACAGAATTTGAACTGGTCAGATCCTGTTGATTCGAATTCTAGGACATCCCAAACCTCCGGTGGACCCGGAAAAGAGAGGCCCCCGTCCTTTGAGAATTGATCAAACGGGGTTCTGCTCTTCAAATTCCAAAAAGGACAACAAGGAACCCCGGGCCCACTGGAGATGTCC
>CAUJNA010000108.1:0-37500 GCA_963377175.1 Effrenium voratum
GGTTTCTTTGCATATCTTTGTTTCAAGCCATAGCGACACCCATCAAACTCGTGACTAGTCCCATCATGCACGACCCCATGCAGTCTCTCATCTTTCCAATAATCACAACTTCCAGGCAACTCAAACAAAATCGCAGCTCGTTTTGTCATGGCATGCCGTTTAATTTCAACGAACCGTTCAAATAATCTCCAAAATTCTCTTTGTTTGGCCTCGATTTTCTCTGCGGTGTCAATACCGCGAGTCTTGTTGAGGCGTGCCCATGATGATCCCCCCGTGCAAGGCCCGGCGAAGAACAACAAATCGGAAGGTTTGGTAAGCACATGTCTGGCGATTCTCCCCCCGTACTCGCTCAGTAAGTCATCAACCAGAGTAATGGTGACAACCTGCGGCCCGTCATGGCGGGCAAGAGCAGTGAACCAGTTACGTGGTTCGGAACATGCCATCAGCACGATGGGCCGAGCCAAGTCAACACTGTAAAGAGTGACGACTGTGCGAGTTCTCATACCAGGAAGCGAGACATGAACAGGAGCGCGAAGCACACCACCGTCGTGTTTTACCATCGCGAGTTCAATACCCGGCGCTAACTGTGGCTTGTGCTTCACCGCAATGCGATACGGAACAAAACAACGACCAGGGACAAGCTGCTCGTGATTGATATGCAGACAACGCATGAGCAATTTCAATCGGAGCAACGTCTCCAAAGCAAGGTCGTTAACCCACTTCAACTCTATGCGCTCGTTCGACAGTTCTTCAACAAATGCAGCCAGCACGGACTGCATGTCAACATCCCCGGACCCGACGTGAATTGGTCGTGGTCGTGGAGACCGTTCCCGCGCCGGTGCAGCGACCGGTACGGGATGAAACTGCCAAACTGCGCGTTCCACCCAACCATCAATTCGCACACATTGTAGCCCCGGGTCAACTCTATCCTCAACTTTGAGCCATGACCCATTCATCAGAAACCAAGTGGAACGAAGCCACTTGCTCCCAAACGGTGTCATAACCGCGAGTGGAGGTTTCACACGCATCAATCTGGGTCCCTTGGCAACAACAACCGGATCATGTCCTTCATGCTCATGCAATCCCTCTTTAGATGTTTATCCAGACCACCATAGGTCCGGGGGCATGATCGGTATGTGTGTGTACGGAAATGTTGGAACTCCGTCAACTGTCCCCGAAGCGGTCTGCATGGTCCCCTTAATGGGATCACACGTGGGTGTGAGCGCCTTGAGGGTATCCGGGTCAGACAGCAAGCTCGGGTCAAGTAGACCAATCTGCAAACATGCATGTTTCCATTTGCGCCCATCCTTGAACGCCTTGGTGTAGATGTCGGCCGCCATCCTGTCGGTGACCTCATACGCCAAGTACATGTAATCACGTGTGAACATCTCATGCATCTACGAAATGCTAACACCATGGCTTCTCTCAAGGTGGCGCATCGTGGGGTTTCTCCCCGATCGCACGACACCGATCATAGCCTTGTTATCGTCATAGAACACAAAGTTCGGTGACTTCTTGAGAATCCGCTCTACCAGCTTGAGAGCGGGTATACCCATCGATCTCATGGCAACATCGGCCGCAACAATCTCGGCCTCGGGAGTGGAGTGACTCACACAACCCTGTCTTTTAGAGCTGCCAGACAACGGAAACCGGGTATTAGGCCCTTGTATATTCAAGTGTCCACCGGAGTTGGAACGCAGCGAGTCAATGCATCCCGCAAAGTCAGCATCCGCATACAAGGCCAAGTGCACATCGTCCATAGGGTCTCCAACCCAACCGACCATGCGCCAATGTTTGGTATTATGCACATAGCACATCAAGTGATGCAAACCCCGATCATCGGAGTCAGTCCACCTATGCACGTTCCGTGCTAGGCGATTCACTTGCCGCAACAAATCGAAGCGAGCAATCCGCGCACCGTACAGCAACTTCATCAGTACGCTAGCGGCATGCGGAGCAAGGTGTCCACGCACGGGCTCCTTCATGGCCAACTCAGGAGTCCCTCCCCGTCGGTCCGGGACTGTGGCAGAACCGTCGGTGGGCACAAGATTGTTACACCAATTGCACACGACTGACGGCCCCTCTCTGGCAGGCTTCCGTGAGACGTGATTCTTTGTTTCTTCATGCAACTCAGGGGTGACAACCTTATTCAACTTCACGTCGCCCGCCACTTCAAGATAGCGGTCGACACAGGAACGTAGGAACTGTTCCATGTCATAGGTCACCGTTGTTACTCGGTGTCCCGCCCGTCGTCCGCAGAACGGGCGGCTTCCTTAGAATCTACGTGGACAGCCGCAAGAGGGTGGCCGGCTCGGACAGCGACTTCGAGGTAGACCTGGGAGAGTCCCTGCACTTGCAGAGACGCCCGGCTCACCGTCTACACATCCGCCTGGCCGACAGTTTCCTCTCGACGGACCGGGGCCGCTACCTCCACTGGGTTGACGCCACGCTGGGCACGCTGAACTGGGCGTTGTTGCCCGAGGGCGCGAACACTGGCACACGGTTGGCCGCCCTGATGCCGCGGACTACCCTGCTGCGCCGCCCGCCTCTCCCACCAAGCCCTTCAGCGTGGACCACATGCTGGGCCCGAGCTTCGTCGGCGGGCAGCAGGTCTTTGAGTTCGTCCGCATGATGGCGCACAACGAGGTCTACCTACGCTGCGCCCAGCTGGCCAACGCCAGCAGAGTGCTGGGCAACCTGGGCGACGACATCCTCTCCAAGATCACGCTGAAGAGCGGCGTGGGTACCATTGTGGAGACGGGCTCGGACGACGGGCACTTCTTGGCCCTCATTACCCCTGAGGCACATGCGCTTCCGCCTGACCGACCTGGATGGCAACGTCGTCCGGCTTCGCGGGTCGTCTTTGTCGTTCGTGTTTCATCTTGACCACGTATAATTAAAAAGGATGGAGCCAACCGAACACGACAGGGCGCCGGAGGCGCAAGAGGCGCCAGAGGCGCACGCTGCGCCGGAGGCAGCACACGCTGTGCCGGACGCTGCGCCGGAAAGCCGTCTCCACTTGAGACGGCACCGGCGGAGACACCAGCAGAGGCACCTGAGGCACCACCGGAGGCGCCTCAGCTCACAAGAGAGCAGCGCCCTGCGCATGCTGGAGAGGCAGTCCGCTTATGACCAGTGTGCTGGTATAAAAGCATGTTGTCGATTGAACCCCGCAACGAGCCGCGGATGCTCCGGCGGTTCCGCAAGACGTACCCCAGTTACAACTTGCAACCGCTGCTGCTGAAGCGCTCCGAGAACTGGAGGAGGCGCGGGCCTTCGACAATTCGCTTGGGGAGCGCAGGCAGGCGTAGGAGGGACAGCGGCACCTGGACGACGTGAGCCGGCTGACGGAGAGCCGGCTGACGGAGGCCGTGCACCGCCAGGTACCCCAGCTGCGCTGTACGCGGGCTGAGCGCCGGGGCGTGGAACGGGCGGCGGACGAAGTTGCGCAACGGTAAAGAGATGAAGACGCTTCGGGCGCACGGCTTCAACGAGCGCCCGCGCTTTGAGCAGGTGGTGGGCTACCTTGAGCGGAGCGAGCCACTGCCCCTGGACCAGCCGGACCGCAAGGCCACGCCTCCGCAGGCAATTCCCGAGGACGGCTTCCGCACTGCCGCAGAGACCACGGACGAGGACGTGCGGCTGGCGCGGAGGTACCAAGGGTACGGCGGAACCCGCTTGTTGAGGACGATGCGTGCGCCTGAACGTGCCCCGTCCCGGCCAGGCGCAGCCGCCTCCGCAGATCATAGGCCGGCCCAGTCACGTGGAGCGCCTCCTGGACGAGGCGGGGCAGCGCGTGCGGAGGTGGAGCGCGGCGCGGCACAGGCCGTTAGGGAGACGGCGGCCGTGGCTGCGGAGGATTGCCGTTGCCGCCGAGGGTCAGAAGCCGCTGCCCTGGCGCCCCACGGCCGCGTCCTCACTGCCCTGCTGGGGCCGGAAGAGCGTGTTCTCCAGCACCCAGCCCGTGCCACGCGAGGCCGTAGGCTGCGCCGCCTGCGATGCCCACGGCCAGCCCCCTGTTGCCGCCGCGCAAACTCCCGCCGCGCCAGCGTTCCAGCAACCTCGCCCGCGGTCAGGACGTCTGGTCCGCCAAGAACGACGTCACACAGTCTCAGCACTTCACGCTGCGCACCGGCTGCAGCACGTCCGGCAGCCCCGCAAGCAGCCGCGCCTCCTCGCAGTCCGGCTTCCGCGTCCAGGCGCAGTCCACAACACACCGCGCCCCTTCTCCTGGGGCCTGAACCCCGTGGCCCTGCCCCAGTCCAGTTGCCTCCGACCAGCTGGCGCGAGACATTGAGGCTGCTGAAAAAAAAATAAAAACCTGGGGGAGAGTTTTTTTGCACGGTTTTGGGCTAAAAAAATGGCTCGAAATCGATATAGACCCTAGAAGAATAGCTTTTGCACGGCTTTGCGCTGCAAAATGCTGTTAGTCTAGGCAGTGTATGAATATTCTTCTCGTCCGTATATCTATTTACGCACTAGAAGAATAGTTTTTCCTTCGCCGTACGAGTCAAAATGCGTGTATATAAATAAACAAGCCTGGAGGTAGTCACCGCCGGAGCCCAGGATGAGCTGATGCAGAGCCTGGACTACAAGCTGAAAACAAGCAAGCTACGTGACGGCGCGGCATGACGTGCAGTAATTTGGTGAGTTTGTTCTCCCCCACAACCTCTAGGGTCTGCCGCATCCCGCTGACAAGCGGCACGTCCTTCATCGACCCCGAGTCCATCAAGATCGCCTTCCGTCAGGAACACGGACGGCACCAACCCGCTGGCCCCAGCCACGCCCAACCCCGCCTGCTTCGTCCAGCGCGTCCAGGTCTTCGCCAACGGCCAGCGCTGCGACGACATCAACTGCTACGACCGCAGCGTGGCCGTGCAAACCTGCTGAAGGGCAGAGAGTACAACCGCAACAAGGCCATGGAGGGCTTCGACGAAGGGCATCGCCCGCGCGCACCGGGCGGCTACGCGGACGTGCTGCTGCGCCCCACCATGGTGGGCATCCTGCGCTGCGGGAAGGTGCTGCCGCCGCAGCTGAACCTGGTGATAGAAATTGAGTTTGCGTTCTTGGACCACAGCGCAGTCGTGGCGTCCGCCGGGGCGCACCCGGCGGGGGCCACGCTGAGCACCGACTTTGAGATCCAGAACGTCCGAGTTCTGGCCTTCCAGGTTGTCCTGGACTCTGCGCTGGTCGAGTCCTTCAACCGAGTGCTCCTCTCAGGAAGGTCCTGGTGTTCAGCTATTTCACGGTGCCCGCATCGGGCGGCCAGGCAGGAGGACAGCCTCCTGGAGTCTCAGATGCAGCTGGGCAGCCTGCAGTACCCTCACAACCCCATGAAGGGAGCCTCGGAGCACTTCCACTTCTCTCCGTCCTCGCGGGCACCTACGACGACATCGGCCGCGTGGGCTACCTGCGCCACAGCTTGATTGCCGGCTTTCCCACCGAGCGCGTGCCCAAGATGCCGCTGAGTGGTGTCAGCACCCGCTCGGGCGACCTTGCCCGGTTCACCTTCAAGGGCCTGGACGGCACAATGACAGACCTGTTCATTCATTTGGTGGCCTACCAGCTGGTGACGCTCTCCAGCGCGGGCGTCTCGTGCTTGACTAAAAAGGCCCGGTGCCGCTCTGCTTCATTTTTGATGCAGAGTGGCACCGCTTTTGAATGCGCCGCAAAAATGACAAAAAAAGGCCCGGTGTCCCTCTGCTTCATTTTTGATGCAGCGTGACACCGCTTTTGAAGTTGAGCAAAAACGGCAAAAAAAGGGCCCGGTGTCCCTCTTCACCATTTTTGGTGCCGAGTGACACCGCTTTTGAGTGCGCCCAAAAAACGAGGAAAAAGGCGGGGGGGTGCCCCTCTGCGCCATTTTTGGTGTTTAGTGGCACCGCCCAAAAAACATGCAAGAAACATGGAAAAAATGGGCTTGTTCCAGGCCCCTTGGAGGAAGTCTAGTCCGGAATGCTCAGCCGCTCCGCAAGCTTCTCCGTGGCCGCGCGCGCAATCTCCTTGCACAGCGCAGCAGGAACGCTGTAGAGCAGCTTGCGTGATTGGCTCCCAGCCCGCCGCCTTGAAGGCCCTGCCCACCCTTGGTGCCGCAGAAAAGCTCCAGGAGTCTCGGCATTTTTAAAGAGCAAGATCACCGCCACTGCGACGACCAAGAAAACTCGCACGTTCATCGGACCGGATTTTTTCTCCGCGAGATAAAAAGCCGAACTTCGCAACCATGAAGCTTGCACTCGGGCTGGACGTTCAGACCAATGCCAAGGGGGGGAAGTTCATGTCCATAGAGGACTCCCATCAGGGCGCGCTGGTGTGCAAGGTGGACGTGGAGGTGCTGTGGGAGCCCGGCAACTTCCAGGACGACGGGGCCAAGAGGTGGGAGTGTGCTTTGCGAGCAACACCGACCTGGAGCTGTGGACGGATGGGGTGGAGCAGGGTCATCGACAACATGATCGTCTTCCAGAAACCCTTTCCGGGGGCCGCAAGCACGTGAAGTGCAAGATGGACTTGGAGCGCTGCCTCTTCTGGGACCCGGCCAGCAACCGCGTGCCGCGCCCCGCGGACCCAAATCTTCCAAAAGTGTTTATTTAACAGAACCATGCTTAAATCATCGATGTTCGTTGGAAAACATTGTTTATTTAAACACTTTTCGCTTAAATAAGCATTGTTTCATGGTAACATTGCTAAATTAAGGACTTTTGCGGTCTTAATTAAGCATTGTGCCGCTTAAATAAGCAATCATTGCTTAAATCGTGTTGATATATAAAAATGTCAAAATGCTTAAATAAGCAATGTTTTTTAAGCAACGTTTTCAGCATGATCACGTGCACGCATGTATATCGATCGATCATATTTTTTAATTTCAATGTTACAGCAGGCATGCAAGAATAATGAGTTGTGAGCTGTGTTCTTGTCGATTTTTTTGTGGTGCAACATGCAGCTGCGTGGAATCACGCGCAGGAATTTATGCGCACCATGCCTGTGCTTCATAACGCCTTTGCGTAACATGCGTGCGAAATTGCAGCTGTTTTGAGAGACCAAGATCAATTTAGCCATGGCCAAAGTTCGTGCTAAGAACACTGCCACTGCCAAAGACATGATGGGTTGCTTTGTCCTGTGGAGTCGAGAGATTGATGTGGAGAGCTTCAGATTGTCAGAGCAGCAGGTCATAGTCCAAAATGAAAGGCTTTTCTCTGAGATTTTTGAGAAGACGGTCAGGCCAGGACAGAAGGAAGTGCAGCAGGGTCTGAGTATGGCCTATCAGATTGGTGTGGACGAAGCCAAGGCTATTTCCAAAAGTATCTGCAATGCGTTCAAGTTTGCTCGAAGCAAAATCCAAGGCTGTTCCAGTGGAAAGAAATTGGAGCCTGCAGTGTGGAAGTTTGTGCAGAGGCTGAAGACTCTTTCTGCCAGCAGCTCTAGCCCCAGCTCTCGCAGATCTCTTGATCTCGAAGGTAGTCGACCTTCTGTTGAGGAGGAGGTGGCTCTTAAGAGAAAGCTTGAGTTCGGCGCACCATCCAAGACCGAAGATGAAAATCCTTGCTATATATGCAGCGGGCAGCGCCAATGCAAAGAGCATGGATGCCAATGTTGCCATGACAGGATCCTCTCGAGATGCTATTTCCATATCTGAGTCGCCAAGCGCAGTGGAGCCATCTTCAGAAACAGAAGCTTTCCAGAAAAAGCCGGGCGCAGCGAAGCCTTATTTTGACCCAGCAGAAGGGTGCTACATCCGGTTGGCTGAAGAGGGCAAGGTTTCGAGGGGAGTGTTGGAAAAGGGGCCTGCCGGTTTTTGCTTGGTTAGATTCGAAGATGAGGAGCCCTTTCCATCTGAAGTGCCCAACTTGTGGCTTGCTGCATCAGCTCCTGAAAAAGCTGCAGCAGATTTTGAAGGCAATCCCGGGCAGGAAGCTGGCCCTGTGGAGAGCCTTGCAGCAGAGCCTATTCCTGCTGAGACTTCCTCAGCTTCCAAGAAGATTTTGTTTGGAGTGCATGACATCACTGGTTTGCCTGTGGAAGCACAGCCTCCAGAGGGCTGCAAGGGGCAGCTTTCGTACACAGTGAAGCTTGATGATGGAGCTATTTCCATCGACGTCCTGTGTAGAAGCAAGGGCTTTTTCGTGAAGAAGCCTGAAAAATGCAGAGTTCAGTTTTCTTGGAGTCTCTATGACAAGCCGGCAGATGCTTGGTATGCTTGCGTTGGAGCATGCAGAGATCAATTGGCGAAGCAGAAGCCGAAGGCAGCAAAGACTTTGAACTGAGAGGCCTTTGTCGCTTTGTGGGCAGAAAAGGTTTTCTTGCTATGCATGTGTGCAATTGTTCAGTCCATTTGCTTGATTTTGGTTGCATGCAAGGTTTTCTTGGATTTTTGAAGCGTGAGTTGCTGCAGCAATTTTGGCCATTTGTGCCGGTGTGCTTGTTTTGCCAGGGCCTCAGAAGTGAGAGTGTGGAGCTAGCTTTCGTGTTGCCAGGGCCTCAGATACTCCAGAGTGACTGATGAGACAGATGGCTCACCTGTGCACATGCAGTGGTGTATAATTTGCTCCTTGGTAGGACGCAGTTGGTGAGTGCAGCGGTGTATAATTTGCTCCTTGGTAGGATGCAGTTGATGCTCCTTGGTAGGATGCGTTGCTGTTCATGCCAGAGTCATGCTTGTCGCAGTTGTGGGAGATCCCATGTCTTCACAGGACTCTGATGTGTTGATCCTGAGGTTTGGGCAGCGGGCGGCTGCATGCACTGTTGCCTATCGTGTTTGAGGCTGCGTGGGCGCACATTCTGCATGGAAGGAATTTGTCTTGAAAGCACTTGGCATTGAAGCAGCGTGCTACATGTTGCTGATCATCTTTCAAGAGGTCTTGGATGCAAGCAGCAAACGTTGCAAGTCCCGCAGCTCCCGGGCAGGAAGCTAGACAGAAAGCAAAGGATTAGGCAAACAATTGAAAATACCATTTTGAGTGGCAGCAGCAATTCGGCGCCATGGCACTTGCCAAGCCCATGGCCGGCGAGGCCCTGCAAGATCTGAGGATCTGTCCCCAATGTGGAACAAAATCCTACATCAGGAAGAAGATCTTGCATCAATATGTTTTGCAAAAGCTACTTCATGAGGCAGGCCCCGAACACCAATCTGTGGGTCAGAGGCCCGATCAATGCAGTCTCGAGCCCCAAGCACTGGGATTGGCAGAGCTGGAAAAAGGCTGGGTATGCTGACGGGGTATACCAAGCCCATTTGCAAGCAGAGCTGGACGAGATTGAAGAAGAAGAAGACGAATCCAGCCCTGTGTATGGGCTGAAAGAGGGCACTGCTGTTATCACAGAAGTGGCTTCATCAGATGAAGAGCACATTTTCATATTCTTTTATTACTTTCGTTTCCTCTTTTCTCGTTCTTTATCATTATCTTCATCTTATTTTATTATATTTATTTTATGATTATTTGATGACGCGAGGAATCTCCTTTCCATTTCTAGCTTTTATTGCTATTCTTTTCATGTTGATTGGGAAATAGTAAGGAAATAACGTGACTTAGAGATAAGAAGACTCAGGTTGTCCACCAATTCACTATCTCTCTATCATTATCCTATCACACCTCCTGGTCTTGTAATTAAGGGAATGAATGGACCAGGAGTTAATCATCTTCCCTTCCCTATCTCTAATTTTTGGAGGTTGCAGCTGGTCATCCAGAAGCTGGTCCCAGCCATCCAGAAGCTGGTCCCAGCCAGCCAGAAGCTGCTCCCAGCCATCCAGAAGCTGCTCCCAGCCATCCAGAAGCTCTCAGCCATCCAGATGCTGTTGGTTTTGAGGGCCCACTTGCTGTTTGGAAGAAGGATCATACTGGAAGACTTGGAAAAAGGAGCAGGACGCAAAGCAGGATTGGAAGAAGGACTGGAAGAAGGAGGACTGGCCTAAGGAGAGCTGGAAACAGGTCTGGAAGAAGGAGGGCTGGAAGAAGGAGGGCTGGAAGAAGGAGGACTGGCCACAGGAAGATCCAAGAGTATTGGGGAGGAAATGCTTGGGAGAAGCATTATTTGCCAGACGCTTGGAAAAAGGAGAGGGGCACGAAAGGCAAGAAGAGAAAGGCTTGGATCGAGGGCCAGATCATGAGCCTCAAGCAAGAGGGCAGGTGGGTTGGAGGCCTGTGAGAAGCAATTCATCAGGATTCAATCCCATTTGCTGCAACTGCGCCAAATGAGATAGCAGGTCAGGCCTCTCAGGCAATACATTGCGCTGGTTGGCCAACATTGTCTCCGCAGAATTTAATTTCAAGAAAGCATGCAACAGTTCGTGGGGCAGCAGCATGGCCAATTGATGTTGCTGCTCACATTGCTTGGCTTGGTTCCACCCAGGCACTGAAAATTCATACACTGATGGCCACTTGCTATTTCTGAAACATTTTCTGAGCAGGTCCCTCTGGGCAATTGAGCCCGACTGATTGACTTGCAAATCCTGCACATGTCGTGCCCCTGCCCTGGCAGCATTGTGGAGCAGTCGAGCTGATCTCGCGCTACTCAGCTCATTGTTCAGGAAAACATCCACCCTGTCATGCCTGAACCTTTTCTCATCTGGAATGTCTGCAATGTCCTCTGAAGCCAAAGACCTCTTGTTGTACATGGCACCAAATCAGCTCATGGCAGAATTGGATGTCCGGCAACTGCAAATTACATGCTATTGCTCATAGCCTGGCACTGCGCTAGCTAACATGTTTCTTGAAAAACATTCTGTTTACCGAAACATGCAAAGTTCAGAATTTTGGTGTCTACATGAAGAGAAGACCTAAAAGATCCCAAAGTTGTGTCTGATAGTCTTGCTTAAGCCATGCGCGCTTGCTCCCAATTATTTTCTCCAGCTTGCCGCAAGGGTATCTCGAGCCGGGGCTTGACAGGAGAATATCCTCCAGCCGCCATGCTCACTGATCCAGGACTGCCTTGAAAGTCTTGATCATAGACTTGCCTCCTTTGTCACGTGCAAGAGCCTGCATATGAACTGTAGCCAAGGACTTGGCCAGCTCTAGGCAATCAGCCTCAGCATCCTTGGGCAAACCATTGGCATGGTGAGCCCTCAGATCCTCCAAGAAGGAATCCAAACTGACGCATGCATTGGCCAACTCCTCAATCTTCTTGGTCCAAACAGGGTCATTCTTGTAAAGGCTGTTCATCTTGTGCTTCAAAAATTTGAGATCTTCCAAATTTGCGGCCAACCTCGCCTTGTCCTTGAGCAGCAACTTGAAGCTTTCAGATGCCTCAGAAAAGGAAGAGCTGACGTTCTCTGGATCCGTGCAAGAACTGTCTAAGGTCTGCTCTTCCACAGTCCCTGTGGTTTGCTTCTGGCCTTGAGAATGCACAAAGTAGTAGTTGCTCAGAATGTCAAACTTATCATGCAGCTGCGTCTGCCTGGCATGTCCAAACCTTAACTCACACATCGTCAAGATCTCTTCCAAAAGCTGCTGCTTCATGTCGCCATTTGCCAAAGAGCTCTCATCCACACCCTCAATTTTGAAGATGGCAGACCTGCGCGAGCCAGACAATGTGCAAGCAACATGCAATGCAGCAACATGACAGCAGAAAAACATGCATCGCAGTGGCCTTGTGTAGAAATTCCTGATGACATCGTCTGTATGGGCATTGTGGGTCTTTGTGCTCTTGCTGAGCTGGTGCACCCAGCTGCAATTTTTGACTCCATATTTGTCCAAATTGGACAAAATCTGCCTCTTGGTCTCCACATCGCCCTGCTCATACTCCTGCAAATACAAACAAGAACCAAAAACAACTCCAACCATGCCACAATGGAACATTCATCTGTCCTCAAGCGCTTTAGCTGCATCTTGTTTCTCTTCTGCGCTGAGCTGCTTGGACTTGGGCTGGTAGCGCAAGCTGGTGAGCAAGGCCGAAATGGTTCCCCTGGGATAGCCCAAGGTTTCCTTGCTTGAAGATGGCGCCTCACAATCCTGGACTTCTACATCTGTCTCCTTCTTAGCCTTCTGCGTTCTCCTTGGAGTTGTCTTTTCCTGTTTGATTCTAGTCTTCTGGGTCTCCTTGTGCTTGGGAGCGGCCTTGCTCTTGGCAGCCATCTTCATGGCCATTTTTCCACCATTTTTTTTAGGCGCCATGCTAATTGGCTGCAGCTGAACTGCTTGCAGTACAATTGCAAACCATTGTTCCAACAGCACATCTTGCAAGCAGTTTGGCCTGATGTCCCTTTTCAACAGCTGCATGTTGCACCCACAGGCGCCTAATAAGCATAATTCCAAAAGTCTGAAGCTCTCTACCTAGTCTCCTGGCCAATGCAGTGGCTGAGCCAGAGATAGAGAGGCATGTGAGCTCCCAAACTGGTGGTTCTCACAACCACCCTGCATGCCACTCATACAGAAACATCTGGAAACATTGCTGGTGACCTTCAAAATACTTATGCCACAAAGCAGCACTTAATCCCTCCATGAAAAGCAATCTCATTCGCTTGAGGGAGTGCAGCACAGGCCTGTATTGCCAAGTACATTCCAACTACCAATTGTTGCAGGAAGGATCTGAGATTGCCACCAAACCGATATAGTAAACCAGTGATGGTCACCTGGCCAGTCATGGACACATGCAGCATGTGCAAACACTATAATTCCTACCACCAAAAATTTTTAACAGTTAAAATTTTTAACATTTTTTCAAAATTTTTAACATGTTAAAAATTCCTGGTTTAAAAGGAAATTCAAAGGAAAATCAAAATTTTTAACATGTTAAAAATTTTGAAAAAATGTTAAAAATTTTAACTGTTAAAAAAACGAATGAGGACTCTGGAAATTCATGCAGTGTCCAGCAAAAACCACCACAGCAATCTCCAGGTTGATCATCAACCAAGTGCACAGACATCACTGAGGTTGGGACCCACCTGCTCCTGCCCAGGAGCGCCTGCGCGTGAGAAACATTGGTGAACCAAAACGCAACCAGCTCTCACAACTGCATCCTACCAAGGAGCACTGCACTCATCAACTGCATCCTACCAAGGAGCACTGCTCTCATCAACTGCATCCTACCAAGGAGCGCTGCTTGTTTTTTTATACACCGCTGCCAAGTTTGTCTCATCGATCACTCTGCTGTATCTTCAGCATCCGAATGCACTTCCTGAGCTTCTTCAGCTTCCTGTTGCACTTCCTAAATGCTGAATTCAAATAGCTTACATGCTCAGGTGATTCTGCTGCCATGAGCATGGACACAAACTCATCCACTAGCCCGCGCTTATCCAGCTCAGACTCCAGTGCAGGCTCTTCGGGCTGCACCACATCAGCTGGCAAAGAAGCATAGGAAGGACCGCTTTTCTCCTGCAGGTCTGCAAGTTGCAACAGGCCACACTGCTATTCAGTCACTCTCCACCCAGCATGCAAATTGAACAAAACCAACAGTCCTCTCTCATGAGGCGAAGCCCGCCGAGCTTGTCACCACTGATGTCGCTCCATCCGGCGCCGTTTTTGGTGCAAAAAGCGCTCAAAACGGTCGAGTTTTTTTTTCGTGTCGGACTGCAAGTGGGATGCCCGAGCCTCCAAATTCGCTGGTTTTCGGTGGAAAGCGGGCTCCAAATTTTGTCAGGAAAGGTGTTTGTCAGGAAGCGGGCTCTGCCAGGAAGGAATTTTGTCAGGAAGCGGGCTCTGGAAGGAATTTTGTCAGGAAGGGTTTTTGTCAGGAAGCGGGCTCTGTCAGGAAAGGTTTTTGTCAGGAAGCGGGCTCTGCCAGGAAGGAATTTTGTCAGGAAAGGTTTTTGTCAGGAAGCGGGCTCTGCCAGGAAGGAATTTTGTCAGGAAGGGTTTTTTGTCAGGAAGCGGTCTTCTGCAGGAAGGAATTTTGCTGGAAAAAAAAAAAAAAAAAAGGCTCGGTCAGGATGGCGGGGGCTCTGCCAGGAAGGAATTTTGTCAGGAGGTTTTGTCAAGAAAAAGCGGGCTCTGCCAGAAGGGAATTTTTCAGGAAAGGTTTTTGTCCAGAAGCGGGCTCTGCCCCAGGAAGGAATTTTTGTCAGGAACAGGGATTTTGGTCAGAAGCGGGTCCTGCCAGGAAGGGGGAGTCAAGTTTGGAGTTTGGTGGTGGTGTGACGTCGTTTTTTTCTCTCGGGGGTTTCGGGGGGAATGGAGGCGAGTCAGCTTCCGGGGCTGTGAAGGGGGGATGATTTGAGTCAGCTTTGGAGTTGGGTGGTGGTGTCGTCGTCGGTTTTTTTTTTTTCGGGGGGACGGGGGCCAGTCAGCTTCCGGGGCTGTGAAGGGGGGATGATTTGAGTCAGCTTTGGAGTTGTGTTCTGCGGGGAATGGAGGCGAGTCAGCTTCCGGGGCTGTGAAGGGGGGATGATTTGAGTCAGCTTTGGAGTTGGGTGGTGGTGTCGTCGTCGGTTTTTTTTTTTGGGGGGGACGGGGGCGAGTCAGCTTACGGGGCTGTGAAGGGGGGATGGAGGCGAGTCAGCTTTGGAGTTGTGTTCTGCGGGGAATGGAGGCGAGTCAGCTTCCGGGGCTGTGAAGGGGGGATGATTTGAGTCAGCTTTGGAGTTGGGTGGTGGTGTCGTCGTCGGTTTTTTTTTTTGGGGGGACGGGGGCGAGTCAGCTTCCGGGGCTGTGAAGGGGGAATGATTTGAGTCAGCTTTGGAGTTGGGTGTGAAACTGTTCGCCGTCGCCGTCGCCGTCGTCGTCGTCGTGCTGTCTGTTTTTGTTTTGGGCGGGCGGGGGGCCAGTCAGCTTCCGGGCTGTGAAGGGGGAAGGGGCGTCGTCGTCGTCGTCGTCGCCGTCGCCGTCGTGCTGTCTGTTTTTGTTTTGGGGGGGACGGGGGCGAGTCAGCTTCCGGGGCTGTGAAGGGGGAATGTTTTGAGTCAGCTTTGGAGTTGGGTGTGAAACTGTTCGTCGTCGTCGTCGCCGTCGTCGTCGCCGTCGCCGTCGTCGCCGTCGTCGTCGTGCTGTCTGTTTCTGTTTTGGGGGGGACGGGGGCGAGTCAGCTTCGGGGCTGTGAAGGGGGAATGATTTGAGTCAGCTTTGGAGTTGGGTGTGAAACTGTTCGTCGTCGTCGCCGTCGTCGTCGCCGTCGCCGTCGTCGCCGTCGTCGTCGTGCTGTCTGTTTTTGTTTTGGGGGGGACGGGGGCGATTCAGCTTCCGGGGCTGTGAAGGGGGAATGATTTGAGTCAGCTTTGGAGTTGGGTGTGAAACTGTTCGTCGTCGTCGTCGTCGTCGTCGCCGTCGCCGTCGTGCTGTCTGTTTTTGTTTTGGGGGGGGCGGGGGGCCAGTCAGCTTCCGGGCTGTGAAGGGGGAAGGGGGGCCAGTCAGCTTTGGAGTTGGGTGTGAAACTGTTCGCCGTCGTCGTCGTCGTCGTCGCCGTCGCCGTCGTCGTCGTCGTCGTCGCCGTCGCCGTCGTCGTCGTCGTCGTCGTCGTCGCCGTCGCCGTCGTCGTCGTCGTCGTCGTCGTCGTCGTCGTCGCTGTCGTCGTCGTCGCCGTCTGTTTTTGTTTTGGGCGGGCGGGGGCGGGGGGCCAGTCAGCTTTGGAGTTTGGTGGTGTCGTCGTCGGTTTTTTTTTTCGGGGGGACGGGGGCCAGTCAGCTTCTTCCGTTTGGCTTGCCCAACGTTTGACACGTGTCAGGAAGTGTGCTCTGTCAGGAAGGGGTTTTGTCAGGAAGGGATTTTGTCAGGAAGGAATTTTGTCAGGAAGGGATTTTGTCAGGAAGGAATTTTGTCAGGAAGGGATTTTGTCAGGCAGGGATTTTGTCAGGAAGGAATTTTGTCAGGAAGGGATTTTGTCAGGGAGGAATTTTGTCAGGAAGGGATTTTGTCAGGAAGGGATTTTGTCAGGAAGCGGGCTCTGCCAGGAAGGAATTTTGTCAGGAAGGGATTTTGTCAGGAAGCGGGCTCTGCCAGGAAGGAATTTTGTCAGGAAGGGATTTTGTCAGGAAGCGGGCTCTGCCAGGAAGGAATTTTGTCAGGAAGGGATTTTGTCAGGAAGCGGGCTCTGCCAGGAAGGAATTTTGTCAGGAAAGGTTTTTGTCAGGAAGCGGGCTCTGCCAGGAAGGAATTTTGTCAGGAAGGGATTTTGTCAGGAAGGGCTCTGCCTGGAAGGGATTTTGTCAGGAAGGGATTTTGTCAGGAAGCGGGCTCTGCCTGGAAGGGATTTTGTCAGGAAAGGTTTTTGTCAGAAAGCGGGCTCTGCCTGGAAGGAATTTTGTCAGGAAAGGTTTTTGTCAGGAAGCGGGCTCTGCCAGGAAGGGATTTTGTCAGGAAAGGTTTTTGTCAGGAAGCGGGCTCTGTCAGGAAGGAATTTTGTCAGGAAAGGTTTTTGTCAGGAAGGGCCAGCCAGGAAGGAATTTGGTCAGGAAAGGTTTTTTGTCAGTAAGCGGCTCTGCCAGGAAGGACTTTTGCCAGAAAAGGTTTTTGTTCAAAAGAGCGCTCTGCCAAGAAGGAATTTTTGTCAGGAAGCGGGCTCTGCCAGGAAGGATTGTTGTCAGGAAGCGGGCTCTGCCAGGAAGGAATTTTGTCAGGAAGCGGGCTCTGCCAGGAAGGAATTTTGTCAGGAAGGGTTTTTGTCAGGAAGCGGCCTCTGCCAGGAAGGAATTTTGTCAGAGGAAGTTTTTGATCAGGAAGCGGGCTCTTCCAGTAAGGATTTTTGTCAGGGAGGATTTTGACAGGAAGCGGGCTCTGCCTGGAAGGAATTTTGTCAGGAAAGGTTTTTGTCAGGAAGCGGGCTCTGCCAGGAAGGAATTTTGTCAGTAAAGGTTTTTGTCAGGAAGCGGGCTCTGCCTGGAAGGAATTTTGTCAGGAAAGGTTTTTGTCAGGAAGCGGGCTCTGCCAGGAAGGAATTTTGTCAGGAAAGGTTTTTGTCAGGAAGCGGGCTCTGCCATGAAGGAATTTTGTCAGGAAAGGTTTTTGTCAGGAAGCGGGCTCTGCCAGGAAGGGATTTTGTCAGGAAAGGTTTTTGTCAGGAAGGGATTTTGTCAGGAAGGGATTTTGTCAGGAAGGGATTTTGTCAGGAAGCGGGCTCTGCCAGGAAGGAATTTTGTCAGGAATGGATTTTGTCAGGAAGGGGATTTGCCAGGAAGGGTGTTTTGTCAGGAAGGGATTTTGTCAGGGAGGGATTTTGTCAGGGAGGGATTTTGTCAGGAAGGAATTTTGTCAGGAAGGGATTTTGTCAGGAAGGGATTTTGTCAGGCAGGGATTTTGTCAGGCAGGGATTTTGTCAGGCAGGAATTTTGTCAGGAAGCGGGCTCTGCCAGGAAGCGGGCTCTGCCAGGAAGGAGAGTCAGCTTTGGAGTTGGGTGTGATGTTGTTGTCTTCTTCTGCGGGGGCGCGGAAGGGGTGCAGAGCACGCTACTTTGCAGAGCAACTTCTCACTTCTGCACAGCAACCTTCTTTGCAGAGCACGCTTCTTTTGTGCAGAGTACGCCTTCTTTGCAGAGCACTCTCCTCTGCGCATCACGCCTTCATTGCAAACCCTCCCTCTTTTGGGGCTGCAACAGCAACGCTTCCTTTGCAGAGCACTCTCCTTTGTGCGCTTCTTTCTCCTTTGCAAGAGCACGCTTCATGTTGCAGAGCACGCTTTCCTACAAACTTCTTTGCAGAGCACTCTCCTTTGCAGAGCACTCTCCTTTGCAGAGCACGCTTCTTTGCAGAGCACTCTCCTTTGCAGAGCACTCTCCTTTGCAGAGCACACTTCTTTGCAGAGCACTCTCCTTTGCAGAGCACGCTTCTTTGCAGAGCACTCTCCTTTGCAGAGCACTCTCCTTTGCAGAGCACGCTTCTTTGCAGAGCAGGCTCCTTTGCAGAGCGCGCCTCCTCTGCAGAGCACGCTCCTTTGCAGAGCGCTCTCCTTTGCAGAGCACTCTCCTCTGCAGAGCACGCTCCTCTGCAGAGCACTCTCCTCTGCAGAGCACGCTCCTTTGCAGAGCGCTCTCCTCTGCAGAGCACGCTTCTTTGCAGACACGCTTCTTTGCAGAGCACGCTCCTTTGCAGAGCGCTCTCCTTTGCAGAGCACACTTCTTTGCAGAGCTCACTTCTTTGCAAAGCACACTTCTTTGCAGAGCACGCTTCTTTGCAGAGCACACTTCTTTGCAAAGCACGCTTCTTTGCAGAGCACTCTCCTTTGCAGAGCACGCTCCACTGCAGACACGCTCCTCTCGCAGACCAACGCTCCTTTGCAGAGCACTCTTCTTTGCAGAGCACACTTCTTTGCAGAGCGCACTTCCTCAAAACTGATTTTTCCAAGGGAATTCCCCCCCAGCCTGCGCAATGCCTCAAAACTGTTTTTTTTCAAAGGAGGCTAGTCGAGGGTCCTGGGCCTTGGAGGCGCTAGGAAGTCGTCCAGCTGCCTCACAGCCGCCGGCCTGCCCCGTCTCGTCAGCCGGCCCGCCGCGTTGCCGCTGCCCTGCGGCGCCGGCAGCGCCAGCTTCAGCAGGGTCTCGCGCCCCTCCGTGCTGCGGACGGTCATGGAGTCCACGGCCCCCAGCTGCTGCACGTCGCCGTACTGAGGTTGAAGCTCCTCGCCGCGTTCGTCTCGGAAGGCGCCCGCGTCCTGCACGGCCGGTCGGTGAGGTCCTTGTTGTGCTGGAACTTGTCGGCGTTGTCTTGGAGGACCCTGAACTCTGTGGCCGGCTGCTTCTCCACGTCCTCGGGCGCGCTGTGCACCGTCTCGTGGGGCCGCGCGTTGTAGGCCCCGGCCGCCCGCTCGAAGTGGTCGCTCCACTGCCCGCCCTTGCGCGCCACCCTCGTGGCCAGGTCCTTCTTCAGCGTCTGGATGCCCCGGTCCACCACGGCAATGGCGTTGCGGTCCTCGGGGCCGCTTCGTGCGGTGCACGGCATTTTCGGGCAGCTCCCGGTCCAGCGTGGCGAACTCGTTGCCCAGGTCCGTCGTGACCACGAAGTTCCCGTCGTCCCCCGTCAGCTCCCGCGCGGCGCGCTTGGTGGCGCGGCCCACCGTCTCGGCGTTCTTGTTCTGCAGAGGTTCCACGGCGGCCTCCCGGGTGAAGACGTCCATCACCACCAGGCCGTACTTCGTCTTCCCCCGCGTGTTCTGGCTGAAGGCGATGAGGTCGGCCTGCAGCCGGTCGTTCGGCCCCTCGGCGGCCGACTTGCCCAGCGCGCGCGGCCGGGGCGCCTGCACCTGCCGGCCCACGTCGGCCTTCAGCGCCTCGAAGGCCATGGCCTGCGTCACGTCGAGGTCGCGCTGCCTGGCGAGTTGGTACAGCTTCCGCGGGTCCCGCACGTTGAAGTCGTCGGCCAGGTCCCTCAGCGCCTCCATTTAAAAAACAGCTTTGTTGCCCCAAAAAGGAGCTTGCGCTGGCGTCCCTGGATGCAGGGAGGCCTGCGCACACCTACTTGTTGCCCCAAAAAGGAGCTTGAGCAAGGTTCCTCTAGAACAAGGAGAACGAGGAGGCCTGCACACACAGCTACTTGTTCTTCGGCCCCCGCTGGGCCTGCCAGGCTTCAAGTGCGTCCAGCCGGGCCTGGAAGCCCTTGCACACCCCCCACAGTACGCTGGTGAGGTGAGAGTAGTCGAGGGTAACCATCTCCGTGCCGTCGCTCCACCGGGCGGTGCCCGTCAAATTCTTCCACATTGTTCCTGCGAAGTCGTCCGAGGCGAAGCCCAGCCTCAGGTCCTCGTTCATGTCCGGGCGCTTGTACTGCTTGGCCTCCACGGAGTCAAAGAGCTGCTTGAGCTCCGCCACGTCGGCCTCGGCCATTCACCCGGCTGTCCGACAAATTCGTGAAGCTCGTGTTGCAGACCACGTTGCCCGTGTTGCCCGCGATCACGAGGCAGCCGGGGTTCCTCTGGTTCGTGGTCAGGGACAGCTGCGTCGAGAGGCTCTTCGTCTGCACCAGCGCCTCGTCGTTGATCATGATGAGCTCGCACTGGTGCGCCCCGCCGTCCGCTCCAGGAAGACCCTGGCGCTCTGGTTGCCCAGCAGCCGCAGCTCCGGGCCGCTGTCGGAGGCCGCGCTGTTGTTGGACACTTGCAGCTTGCTCCAGCCCGCCCAGTTCTTCGTCAGGAAGAGATCGTCCGAGAAGTCGGAGGTGTTGGTCACGGTGAGCGTGTTGGAGGCGAAGAGCTGCGGCGCGGAGACCGTGCCCGAGCTCGTCACGTCGCCGCACACCACGCTGCCCGTCGACACTCCGCCGCTCGTGGCCGTGAAGGTGCAGTCCAGGCTCTCGCAGTCCAGCGGGCCCGCGGAGGCCGCACCGGTGATTGTCAGCGTGGCGCCCGTGAGCGCACCGGTGGCTGCGAAGCTCGCCGCGGTTGCTGCGCCCGAGGCCGTTAGCGTGCCCGTGGACACGTCGCCCACCGTGGTGAAGTTCCCGGCGTTGGCCGTGTTGTTGATGGTGAGTGTGCTGCCCGTGATTCCTGTGGCGGAGCTCAGCAGGCCCACGCTGGCCGCGCCGCTGATGCTCAGCGAGCTGCCTGACACGGCCCCCGTGGACGACAGCGCGGCCCCGGCGACGGTGCCGGTGGCGCGGCGCAGGAGACTGCGCCCGAGGCGTCCACGCCCGTGGTGAACACGTCGGTGCAGTTCACGTCGTTGCACAGCAGCTGGTCGCAGCCCACGTTGCCCTGCGCGGTGAGCCCGTCCAGCGTGGCCGAGCCCGTGAGGGCCAGCGAGTCCGCCAGCAGGTCCGTTACTGAGACAGACTCTCCCTCGAAGGCGCTGGCCCTGATCTGCATGCTGTACAGGTCCAGCGTGCCCGCCGACTGCTGCACCAGCCCGGGGATAGACCCGCCGAAGGCTCCGAAGTGCAGCTTCGCGATTCCGCCCGGCGGCACCGAGAAGTCCAGGCGCGCCGTGCTCCAGACGCCCTGCGAGGGCGTGCCGAGGAAGGTGCCGGTGACGCCCACGTAGTCGTTGTCGGCGGCGCTGACGTACATCACCAAGTTGGAGGCCGTGCCCAGCCGGTACCGGCAGCCGAAGGAGTCCCGGCGTCAGCGTGTAGGTGCGCACGATGTTCCAGGCGAAGGCGCTCAGGGTCATGGCGTAGCCCTCCAGCTGGAAGCCTCCCACAGTGAAGCTGGCCGAGGCCACGGAGCTCTGGCTGTTGGAGCGCACCAAAAAATTTCCTAGCGTGGTGAGCGTGGGCTCCAGCAGCACCTCGCCCAGGGTGGCCAGCGTGACGTCGTCGGCCCCTCCGTCGAGGAACTCGTGCTTCAGCAGCAGCGCCGAGGCCGCCGTGTCCTCCTCCTCCGCCGTGTTGCCGGTCTCCAGGGTTGCGTCCAGGATCTGGAGGCCGTAGACGTCCACCGTTCCAGCCGTCTGGTTGGGCAGGCCCGGCGCCTGGAAGTGCGCCCCGAAGTGCAGCTTCGCAACTCCGTTCGGAGGCACTGTGAAGTACATCTTGGCCGTGCTCCAGGCACCCTGGTCGCCCACGAAGCTGCCGTACAATGGGTCGTAGACGTTGTCTGCCTCGGACATGTGCACCACGAAGTTGGAGGCCGTGCCGAGCCGGTAGCGGCAGGCGAAGAGGAGCTCTCGGCCGGGGGTCAAGTTGTAGGTGCGCACGATGTTCCACGGGTTCGCCGCCAGGGTCAGGGTGTAGCCGTCCACGTTCACTCCCGCGGTGTGCGTGGCCAGGACCACGCTGCAGCCGCTGCTGGGGCGGACCGTCCAGTTTGACAGCGAGACGTCCGTGGGGGCCAGGATCTGCTCTCCTATGGCGGCCACCACCTCGTCGGCCCCTCCGTCGTCCGGAAAGCGCACTGCTATCTGCAGGGCCGAGGCCGCCTCCGTGACTCCGAGCTTGCCGGCAAGGAGGCCGTCTACTTGTGCGATGGTGTAGTAGCTGAGCAGCGCGGCTGCGATGCTCGAGGCCGTTGCCGTGTCCTGGTCGGCGGCTGAGCGGTACGCCACCAGCGCCGAGATGATTTGGTTGGTTGTGAAGACGTCCTGGTCCGGGCCCGTCCGGTAGGCCAGCAGCGCGCCCGCGATGGCGGCCTGCGTCTGCGTGTCCTGCGCCGCGCCCGTGCGGTAGTCTCCCAACAGGGCGTCCACTTGTGAGGAGGTGTAGTAGGCCAGCAGTGCGGCCGTGATGGCGCTGGTCGTCTCCGCGTCCTGCGCCGTTCCGGGTCGGTAGTCTCCCAACAGAGTGTCCACTTGTGAGGAGGTGTAGTAGGCCAGCAGCGCAGCCGCGAGGGCCGCGTCCGCCGTGCGACGGAGTAGCAGTCTGCCGTGATGCTCAGCGTGTCGTCGCCGTTGGCCAGCGCAGCAGAGAGAGGAGCCTCCAGATGCAGGTTGCGAACGACGTTGCTTCCGCGAACGAGCTCCCAAGTTGTGAAGCCCGCCCAGGCCGGCGCGTTAACAACTCCGCCGCTGCCGGAAAGCTGCAGGGCGGCGAGCTCCGCGAGGATTGCGTCGAGGGCGCTCTGGAGCGTGGTCTCGCTGGCGGAGAGCGCGGCGTTCGTGGCGTATGAGGCCAGCAGCGTCGCGTCGGCCTTGGCCCCCTGGAGCGCCGTGATGCTGGCGTCCCGGCTAGCAAGCTGCGCTGCGACGAAGGCCTCGGTGGCGAGACCCAGCAGGGCATTTGCTATCTTGGTGTCTACCTCCAGCGGCGTGTCCAACCCGTCCACCGTGGAGAGCAGGGAGGCCAGCGCGCTGGCGTCCGCCTTGCCGAGGAGGGCGGCGTCCAGGGCTGCCGTGGTGACAGCGTCCAAGAGGGCTGTCGCTATCTTAGAGTCCACCGCCGAGGAAGTGTCCACGGCCGACTGCAGGCGCCTTTGGAGGCCTGCAGCCCCGAGATGGAGGCGTCTCTGCTTGCGAGCTCGGAGGTGACGGCCCCCAGGAGAGCGTTGGCCACCTTGGTGTCCACCTCCAGCGGCGTGATCCTCGCCGCTATGTCTAGGGAGTGCTGGTCCACCACCGTCTTGAGACCGTAGTTGGCGGCCACCGTGGCCAGCGTGGCGTTGTTGGCCGAGGCGATGGAACCGTTCATGGCCGCCGTGGTGCTGTAGTTGGACAGCTTCAGGTCCACGCCGTCCGGGGTGCTCTTCGTGGCCACCACGCCCTCCAGCACGTCGAAGGCCGACTGGTCTGCCTTGTTGGAGAGACCCGTGGTCAGCGAGCTCTGCAGCGCGGCGATGCTGCTTCCGTGCGCGGCCACCTGGCCGTCCGTGGTGGCCAGGGCCGCCGCCGTGGCCAG
The DNA here is from genome assembly GCA_963377175.1 of Effrenium voratum. Classification (NCBI taxonomy): domain Eukaryota; class Dinophyceae; order Suessiales; family Symbiodiniaceae; genus Effrenium; species Effrenium voratum. The sequence goes on from CAUJNA010000108.1 coordinate 23,106, forward strand.
GGGCGCAATTGCCGGCGCCAGCGCGCTGCTGTCCAGCTTTGAGGCCAGCTCTGCGGTGACTCTGTCGTCCAGGGACTGGCAGCCGCGTTGTTGCCGGAGGCTGCCGTGTTCACCGCCAGGTCCGTTACTTGAGCGTAGGGCGTCAAGGCGAGGGCCAGCTGCCCTGCGGTGACGTGCGTGCCGTCAGTCACCTCTCCGTTGTCCAGGACCTCCGGGATATTGCCGGTAACAGGTCCTTCAAACATGTTTACATATGTTCTCGCCGCCTTAGTCCAGTGGCTAAGGCGTCGGCCAAGGAGCTAAGCGCTTCTTACTCCGCACGGGGCACGAGTCCTGCCGCGAGCGCAGTTGAGTACCATGCAGTCCGAACTCCGGCCATTAGTGCGTTTGACGCACCACCCCCTCACAGGCTAGGCGTCACCGCTTGTTGGTGCGTCAAACGCACCAACCCCTCTTCGGCACAAGTTTCCGCAAGTACGTGTCGCAGTCCGTGGGTGACCTTGAAAGCCAGGCCCGCACCAGGCCCGCACCAGGCCCGCACCAGGCCCGCACCAGGCCCGCACCAGGCCCGCACCAGGCCCGCACCAGGCCCGCACCAGGCCCGCACCAGGCCCGCACCAGGCCCGCACCAGGCCCGCACCAGGCCCGCGCCAGGGTTTTTTTTCGGATGTGACTCAATTTGATTTGGCCGGTGGCGCCGGTCAAAAGCGAGACCTGCGCACGATGGAGCCAGTCTCCGACATAATCGGACACTGCTCAGCTGCGTGCCTCCATGTCGGCGGCTGGCGCGGCTCTGCCGGGCAGGTTCGCCGAAACTTTAGACAGTTGTCCCCCCACAGGACAACTGGAAATTTTTTTCACAGTTGTCCCCCCACAGGACAACTGGAATTTTTTTTTCACAGTTGTCCCCCCACAGGACAACTGGATTTTTTTTTCACATCCCCCCACAGGACCACTGGATTTTTTTTACAGTTGTCGGCTTAGACGACAACCTCGACATTTTTTTTCCTGGGAAGAATCCCGACCTTGGCGCGGGCTCGGCAGGGCTTCTATGCCGGGCAGGTGGCGCGGCCGGGTGGCACCCGGAGTGCCAAGCCTCAACATGTCAACCCGACATGTTGAAGCAATTAGGCTCCGACGCCGGGCAGGTGGCGCGGCCGGGAGGCTAGGCGCGGCAGGCGCCAAGCCGCCGAACCCTCACAGTCCCCCGGGTCCTTGCTATACGTGCTATATGTGCTATATGTGCTATATGGTATAGAAGCCTGTATACTATACACATAGCATCTCCAACATGTACCAAATATGCATTGTGTAGCACATATAGTACATTTTAAAGCACGTACAGAATAATATAGCACATATAGTACATATAGCAAGGACCCGGGGGAGAGTGGAGGTTCCGCGGCTTGGCGTGTAAGACCCATATAGCACATATAGCACATATAGCAAGGAGCCCGGGGACTGTGGGGGTTCAGCGTACACGCGGCACCGTGCCGCCGCAGTGGGAGGTAGAATCCCCCACTGCGGACAACTCTAGCTTTCTTTTTAGAGAGGGTTTCCCAAATGGATTCTATTCTACCTGAGAGGCTCCTAGCACTCGTCCGTCCAGCATTTGACCTCGTCCTGCGAAGGATTCGAAGTCTAAAACGCTGCATGCAGGCGTGTGGCTGCAAAATAATGACCCCTAGATATGCGCCGCAAGTTGGCTCCAGGTTGCATTTCAAGCGATGTCAAGCTTTGCCAAAGGAAACCCCTTTTCCCTTTTTTTCGGGAACCCCTTTTTTTGGGACCCCTTGTTTTCTTTTTTTTTTGTTTTTTTCTTAGCCCTGCAAAGGTTGGCTCGCTTGAAATGCAACCTGGAGCCAAATTGCAAGATATCTAGGGGTCATTGTTTTGCAGCCACACGCCTGCACGCAGCGTTTTAGACTTCGAATCCTTCGCAGGACGAGGTCAAATGCTGGACGGACGAGTAGAATCCATTTGGGAAACCCCCTCTAAAGAGAGAGACCCACGACTAGTCTTAGACAGCACAGTGTGTGGGGTGAACCCCAAGTGCGCCATTCCAGAACGCATAAGCCTGCCAATGGCCTCGACGTGCGCTTAGCATTCCTCCCCGAGGACACGCATTCGTCCTTTGTGGGGGCAAGCTTTGATTTTAAAGCGGCGCATAAGCAGATCCAAGTGCACCCCAGTGAACATGGCCTGCTTCTGTTCCGTGTTGCCGATATCCTGTACCATTATAGGGTTTGCCACTTCGGAGCACGCTTCTCCGCATACTGGTGGCAGCGCACCGGAGCTTTCCTCCTGAGGCTACTGCACGGCATTTTGGAACTGCACCCACATCGTGCATGGTTGTTTGTGGACGACCTTTTGGCAGCACTGCGTCGCAGTGATGCGCACGCGCAGCTGGCCCTTATGGTCATGTTCTTTGCAGCAATTTCTGCCCCGATCTCGTGGAAGAAGGTTCAATTTCAAAATGGCCTCACGTGGTGTGGGTGGCGCATTAATTTCCTGCATGAGACCATCGAACTCACGCCAGAAAAAACCTTAAAATTAAAAGGGCAGCTGCACGAGCTGCTCAAAGCGGGGAAGGTCAAGCGAAAACTTTTGGAGCAGGTTCTAGGCCTACTCATTTGGGCAACCAGTCTGAGCCCCGAACTCAGGTCCTGGCTGGCACCTTTGTATACAGATTTGCATTCACCGCCGGGTTGCATGATCTCGGCCCATGCGCGCTTGTGGCCATCCTTCCTTTCAGCTCAGGTCAGCAGTGCACGGCATCTTCATGCCACCAGGCTCTAAAGTTCTCGAGTTCCAAGGGGCATGCGTTCGCACGCCAGCTGAGCTGCCTCGCGTTGTGCCTAGTCACAAATCCGCCTGGGTGCGCGTCGCGGACGCATCCGCAGAGCACACTCGCCTGTCCAAGCGTAGAATGGTTGCTGCAATGCTTCCACTTAGCCTCGCATGCCCGCTGAGAAGCAAGCCAATGCTGGCATGCAAAGCAGCTGCAGATGCCTGCGCCGAGGGCAGTGTCGTGGGCATAGGGGGTTGGTTCATCGCCAGCAGCTCCGTTTCTTGGTTCGCAGAAACTTGGCAATTCCAGGAAGTCCAAGAGCAGTGCCCAGCGCTACATCGCATGCTTCGAAACCTTGGCTCAACTAGCACTCATGCGTATCGCATGGTCCTGCGAGGGACAAAGCGTGCATGGCATCTGCATGCGCACAGGGACAGATAACACGCCTTAATAAACTATTCACCGCAGCATGGCCCCTGCAAGTCTTTGTGCAACTTGTAGCCGCCTGGGCCCATAAACGCAAATGGTCCGTGATCGCGTCACACATCCCAGGAGAGCATAACATCTGGGCGGACCAACTCAGCAGAGGTAATACCTCCGCTTTCCAGAGTGCCAGAGTGTGCTTCAGGCCGCATGATTTCTGGCCTCACGCATCAGCTCTCACGCTTCACCCTGCGGACGCACCGTGGAGACACGTGAGTGCATCGCAAACGCACTAAAGAGGGGTGAGGTGATTTGACCGTTTGCTTAGAACCCTAAAGTGGGGGCATTCCGACAGGCTCCGCATGAGATGCAGGAAGATGGAGTGGACGCGCATCGTCACTCCACCTGCATCTCAGAGCCTGCACTTCTAAGCAACGCTCAAGTAAAAAAGCGCGTGTCGAGTTTGCTTTCGGTCGGATGCTTTTTTCCTTGCATGTCCTTGTAGGCTTGAAGCAGTGACCAAGATTCTAACGCTAGGGGTTTGTCTTTTCCCCTGTGTTTTAATCTTGGTTGAATCTTCGGCCGCGTGGCTGTTTCTGCTTCAAGCCCTTTAGTAAGGGACACGCCTTGAGGGTCTGACCCCTCTTTCGTTCTTTTTGAACCCACCCTCCCACCCTTTCACGGCCCAGGTGGAAACCAGCTTCCACAAGGCCTGATTGCTGGGTGGCTGCACACGCATGGTTGCCAGCTTTAACATTTTGTTGGCTTACTGCATCCCGCAGGACCCGTTTAGCCTGTGCAAAGAGGCCTGATAGCTAATTGCTGAACACGCGTTGTCGGCAAGCTTTCCAGCATCAAGCATGTTGTCGGCTTACTGATCCCGCAGGACCAGTTTAAGCCTATGCAGTGAGGACGCATTCCTCGTTGGCCACACCAGTTTGAACCCATGCTGTGCACGCAGTCGCGCATCGCTGAATGCCATCGGCATTCTGTCGGACCAGCCTGGTCCCCTTCAGGAGGACGCATTCCTCCCATGCACACCTATGCACGCATTGCATACCGATGTGCAACATACCTCCTATTTGTCTCACATTTCATGGGTAAAACACCCTGTGTGATGGTCGAACACGCAATGTTGACCACAGGGGCATTCCGACAGGCTCCGCATGAGATGCAGGAAGATGGAGTGGACGCGCATCGTCGCTCCACCTGCATCTCAGAGCCTGCACTTCTACAAGTAAAAAAGCGCGTGTCGAGTTTGTTTCGGTCGGATGCTTTTTTCCTTGCATGTCCTTGTAGGCTTGAAGCAGTGACCAAGATTCTAACTACCTGGATTTGGAAATAGTCCTCGAAGACCTGATCCTCGTCATGTTGAGCGTACGCTTCTACATACGCATTGTGGCGTTCTGCATGGTCCTGATGACCCTGTTTGCGTTTGCGGCATACTTGCAAAACCTGCCCTCTGTCTTTCAGACAGGAGACTTTTTAAGAGCGTCTCTGCTGCGAGCGCATCAGCATGCCGCAGCATTGCACGCCGGATGACCATGCCTTCATGCATCAAAACAATCTTTCCGCTTGCGGTGTGAGCGCACCGACCAAGAGACGCGTTGCTGGAGAGCATCAACTCCTACGTCCACATGCTTCCAATGCCCCGCAGCGCGCATTTCCTGCAGTGGTCAGACAGGCGCCGCGAGTTGGCGGAACTGGCCGACGAGTGGACGCAGTGCATGCCTAGCCCCTTGCAACCTGAGCCCAGCTCGGCATCCGCTTTTCCGCCAGGCCTGCCTCAGCCAATCTCGCAACGCAATGCACCATACTGCATCAGGTTCCAGGCCGACAATTTTCATGCTAAAGCATGCAAGGCGGCCCGTGTGTGCAGCGTGCCGGACTGCACTGGGAATCAGGATTAAAATTGTGCGCCGCATCTTGTGCAAATTGCTTTTCAGCTTTCACACTGCGTGCCCTGAACGCACGCAAACCAAGGCGTGGACACTCCGCGGCATGCAGACATCAACCTCCTCACGTGAGCCTTGTTAGGCTGACTGCATCACATGTGCTGCAGCATGTTCAGCTATCACGGCCGCACAACGCATGCTTTGCCCGAATTAGCCTTTTTCTGCTATACAGAAACAGTGCCCGCTTACTCCGCCTGCTTTGTCCAGCATCCCTCGCAATGGACTTGCAGCGCATGGTGGCGGAGAACCAGAACAACCCCGCATTCCTGCAGGACATCATCCGCATGCTGGCGCAGTCGCAGTCCGATGCGGGGTCGGTGCATCCAGAGGATGCATCCAATGCACCGCGTCCATCCAACACCGATCTCCTCGATTTTTCAGAGCCGCATGTTGCACCGACCCCCGAGCAGGCATCCGCAACAGCGGAACCCAAGTGCAAGGCACAGCCAGCCAGTTTGCTCCGCCCGCACCCCCCGGAGCTCCCAGAGGACAGCCTCCCCGAGCATGCGCTTGAAGGGAAGGAGGCCGAGCCGGTGGAGCCTGTTCCACGAGCCCCCGCATGTCAGGGCACCGTGGGCTCAGCTCACGGAAGAGGCACCCTTGGCATGACCGCGTAGAGGGCACCCCGGATGCATTGCGTCGCAACCGGATGGCCCCGGAACCAAAGCATGCTGCAGAACCGGAGCCGGGGCCCGCACCATGCATGTACAAGGCACCGCCAACGGGGGCCAAATTCCCTGCATGCCGACCGCTAGGCGCGCCGCATAATTGGCCACCGCAAGAAGGAGACCCTTGCCATCAGCCTCCTCTGCATGGGTTCCCGTGGTCGCACGATGGGTCCTATTGGGCAAACTACTGGCACCTCGGCGGGTGCCCGACGAGGCTACCTGCTGGCATCCAGCTACCCATGCCTACAGCATCGACCTGGCATACTCCGCCAACCAACGCATTGCGGCATACAGCACGCATCACCCCGGCAACCCGGGTGCGGGATCCCGCCCGACGCCACTGCCCGAGATGCCAAAAAGGCAACAGCGGGCCGCATTTGTCCAGCAGCTGGATGCATGCGTACGCATCCCCTCGGTGCGTCTGCCCCGCACCATGCGTCGCATGGAGATGCAGGGCCGCGGACTACGCATGCTGTATCTCGATGACAACAACCGCATCAGCTGCTGCCTGCCGTGCGCAAATTCCGCATGCCCCTATGATGCAGTCTGCGGTCAGTACGTGGTCGACACGGCCACGGACACGCATGACAGGCATCGCTGCAGCGGTTGTGTCGCGGACTCCCGCGATCTCAACCGCTGATGCACCGCACGCATTCAATCGAATTTTGCATCGGCCCAACAGCATGGACATGCATGCATGCTGCAGCACTCCCTGCCAGGGCTCGTACAGGCATTCACTTTGCAGCTCAACAGCAAGCGGGAAAAAAGTGACCTTCATCGGGCAACTTAGGTCATGCCTCCAGCAAGGCCGCTCAAACCAGGGTCGCATGCTTCCGACTCTCCAGGTACGCACAGACCGACTTCCAAGTCCGCATCCAGGCATCCAAGACGCCGCGTCAGGCACCTACACGCAGCAGGCACTCAGGTGACGTTTTTGCATGCCATGCAATGGCATCCCTGCCAATGTCCCATTGCAGAGGATCAATCATTTCCGCTGACACAGGTTCCCCTCGAGCACACCCATGCCATGGCGCGTTCGAGACCGCTGGGCGTCTGCATGGTCAGTGAAAAGGCCGCTCGAACAGGATGGCGACAGTGAAGCGCAGGAGTCCCTCGACTCTGAGCACCCCTTCTTGAAGCCAACCGCAAAACCAAAGCCGGTGCCTAAATTGAGGCCCCGTCATAGCATTCAAGACTTGCATTCAAGCCCGCACGCAAGAGCAAGCAGCGCACCACACCCGCTTGCTGCCCAGCCACGTTCCGCAGAACATGAACCAACGCTGGAAACCGGTGCTCCGGTAGGCGTGCGCATGTTGACGCATCAACTCCGGCCTCCGCCTCCACTTAACCAGCCCAGAGCCCAGCCTGCACCAAGCCTCGCCCGTGGGCCTGCCGTGACGCAGCCACCTCTCTTCCCATGGTTTGCTGAGCAGTGCCACCCCTTGCCACGACCACCCTGCAGGCCGCAGCCTCGCAGCGTTTCCCAGGCATCCAAACCGTATTTGACACTCCGGCACGAACAAACTGCTACACCCCTCAGCTCCGGTCCCTTAGACCACAGGCCGAGGTCCCAGCCAGGAAGGACCGTGGCCCCTCGTTTCCGACAGGCCAAACTCGGTCCGCAAGCACAGAGCCAAGCCACTCAGCGGGAAAAGTGCGTGCATGATTGGCAGGACCTGCTAGCACAGATTGGCACTTGCTCAATAACTTTTGTTGCAGCAGCAGCATCACAGGACCCGCACGCGGCCTTCGACGCGTCGCTCCGTGCATACACACCGTCCACCATTGCCCAGTACTTCAGGTGCGTCCGCGCCTTTTTAACCTTCATCGAAGCACTCAGTGTCGGCGTGGGAGATTTGCTTCTCGTGCATCTAGTGGACCTCTTGCATGCTTGCGAAAGCTCCAAGCTAGAAGACCGCAGCAGCGTGCGCGTAGCACCTCGACCCATGCTCAAAGCACTCTCATGGCTTGCCCGCATAGGTCAAACAGAATCACTAGCATCTCTGCTCTCCAACCCGCTGGCGAGAGCCTTCGCATCCCCTCAGCAGCCTCAGGAAAGGAAGGCTCTGCCTCTGCCCCTGGCAATTCTAGCATCCTGGGAGCGCAAAGTTTGTGCAGCCGACTGCACGCATAACCTGCGCATCACACTAGGCTCGTTTCTCTTGGCGGCCCACACAAGCATGCGGTTTGGGGACATTCAGCGCATCAAAATCAGGGAGATCAGCCTTACTCAGCATGCTCTGCGAGGATCATGCTGGGCAACAAAAACTACAAAACTAGGACCCGTGGTGGGCGTGTACCCTGTTCGGCCTCACAGGACGCGGAGCACAATCCTCTTGGCTGATCAAATGGCTCGAGAGCCTTAGCGAAGCGGTCACGCAAAGCATTTCAGAGCCCTTCAACTTGCCAGAGCCGGACTTCATTATGCCCGTGTTCGCATGCATGGACGACAACACGCACCCTAAGTTCTCGGGACCGCTGCCGTACACGCAGGCCTTGTCTTTGCTGCGCTGGGCTGTGCAGGCCCCTTGGGAGCCTCGCACTTCAGCATGCTTCAACTCAGATGAAGCCCAAGTGTACACACTACACAGCCTAAAAGTGGCACTCTTGAGCGCATCCGCCCAACTCCGCCTGCCAGAAGAGTCAAGACGCCAGCAAGGGCATCATCGCATTAACTCAGTGCAACTGTACAGCCGCGACGACACAATCGAGAGCCTCTGGGTGCAAGCACAAATCGCAGCCGCACTCATCCGAGGCCACTCGCCCGCAACCCAGAAAAGTCAGCATCCGGTCTTCGAGCCGGTTTTTCGTGTTGACGCACTACCCATCCCAGAAAGCGTGAATCTGCAGGACCTTCCCTCACCTCTCCGCATGTTCACCTACGCGAGAGAACAGCAAACTCAGCCAAGCATGGCAGACCCAGAAGCATGGGCCGTGCAGGACATTCAGTCCTCAGACAGCTCCAACGCACCAGAATCGGGCGAGGAGTGCCCCGGAGAAGCACCGCTTCAACGGTCATCATCAGCACTCTGCTTGGTTCAAGTCACTACGGGGGCAGCTGTGCATGCAGTATACAGCTCCCCGGAGCACCTAGCAGAGGTAATACCTCCGCTTTCCAGAGTCGGCCGCGTGCCAGAGTGCGCTTCAGGCCGCATGATTTCTGGCCTCACGCATCAGCTCTCACGCTTCACCCTGCGGACGCACCGCGGAGACCCGAGCACGTGAGTGCATCGCAAACGCACTAAAGAGGGGGTGAGGTGATTTGACCGTTTGCTTAGAACCCTAAAGTGGGGGCATTCCGACAGGCTCCGCGTGAGATGCAGGAAGATGGAGTGGACGCGCATCGTCACTCCACCTGCATCTCAGAGCCTGCACTTCTAAGCAACGCTCAAGTAAAAAAGCGCGTGTCGAGTTTGTTTTGGTCGGATGCTTTTTTCCTTGCATGTCCTTGTAGGCTTGAAGCAGTGACCAAGATTCTAACGCTAGGGGTTTGTCTTTTCCCCTGTGTTTTAATCTTGGTTGAATCTTCGGCCGCGTGGCTGTTTCTGCTTCAAGCCCTTTAGTAAGGGACATGCCTTGAGGGTCTGACCCCTCTTTCGTTCTTTTTGAACCCACCCTCCCACCCTTTCACGGCCCAGGTGGAAACCAGCTTCCACAAGGCCTGATTGCTGGGTGGCTGCGCACGCATGGTTGCCAGCTTTCCCGCTTCCAACATTTTGTTGGCTTACTGCATCCCGCAGGACCCGTTTAGCCTGTGCAAAGAGGCCTGATAGCTAATTGCTGAACACGCGTTGTCGGCAAGCTTTCCAGCATCAAGCATGTTGTCGGCTTACTGATCCCGCAGGACCAGTTTAAGCCTATGCAGTGAGGACGCATTCCTCGTTGGCCACACCAGTTTGAACCCATGCTGTGCACGCAGTCGCACATCGCTGAATGCCATCGGCATTCTGTCGGACCAGCCTGGTCCCCTTCAGGAGGACGCATTCCTCCCATGCACGCATTGCATACCGATGTGCAACATACCTCCTATTTGTCTCACACCCCATGGGTAAAACACCCTGCTGTGTGATGGTCGAACACGCAATGTTGATCACAGGGGGCATTCCGACAGGCTCCGCATGAGATGCAGGAAGATGGAGTGGACGCGCATCGTCACTCCACCTGCATCTCAGAGCCTGCACTTCTAAGCAACGCTCAAGTAAAAAAGCGCGTGTCGAGTTTGTTTCGGTCGGATGCTTTTTTCCTTGCATGTCCTTGTAGGCTTGAAGCAGTGACCAAGATTCTAACTGTTCCGAAGTTGGGAAGCACTGAAGGAGGGGAATGTCTCGCAAGTGCCCTTTTCAAGCAACCTGGCAAAAAAGGTGTGCGCCTTGCGGTCGGCTTTTGGGTTCTGGGTTTTTGGTGATTTAAGGCTTGCAGTGCGGACCTTTCCGCCAAGGTTTTCTTTTTCCTTTGAAAGGTCTGGGGTGAATCCGACGCCGCTGCCGTTTGGTGCTCCAAGCCCTCAAGCTCACGTTCGTTTGGGACTGCAGTGCTGGTTTCGTGAGCACCCAACCCTTGAGCCCTCCGCAAGCTTTGGAGTCCACCGGGAAAACTGAGAGCGCTCTCCCCGCCTTTTGTGGCCCAGACCGCGGTCTGGCCCTGTTTGCATCTTTGGCCCGCTGGTCCTCTGATGCAGGGTGTGTGCGCACGTGAGATCTGCGCAGGGGCGCCCTTTGCGGCAGCGGGAGATGCCTGTGCGCTGCAATAATTCATGCGTGTTCTGTCTCACATGTCGCTTGGTGCCAACAGGTGATGCCTGTGCGCTGTAATATTTCGTGCACGCCTTAATTCAGTTTGCCTTCTTTGGCTCTTTTGCCCTTGAGTGACTTTTTGAACACTCTCGATGTGTCTCTCGACGGACCAACTTGCGCATCTCTCTGCGCATGGCCATTCATGGGGGTTAGCGATGCGCAAATGTGCCCCCCGGGGATCTGAGTGCGTTTTGGTTCCACAACCCGTCGCTTTAATTGCTGTAATTGACCTTGATGAAGCTCAGGTCATGCATTCTGGAACATATGTTCCGCATTGTCGATCTTTAGGTGGAAGCAATGCTCGGCTGCTCGTTGGCGCCGTGTTTTGTTTTGGTTGGGTGTTCGTGTGGTTTGTGTCTTCCCTGTCTGTGTTTCTGTTTTGTTTCTTCCCCGGCAGCTAGATTGGGTGCCTCTTTCGAGGGGCTTCTCCATGACCTTCCCAACCATGAGCTTCACCTTCCCGTTCTTCCGGATGTGGACCTATCAACGTCTGTGCTGGGGCTGGTTGAGTCAACAGCTGGGCCATTTGCACCACGCCCGTTGCCCTGCCGTCCTTTGGATGCGTGGGAAATCCGATTTTTACAAGGTAGCCTCTTTGCTCTTGCCCAAATCCTTTCCGCAAAAAGGGAAAGGAGGGAAGACAAAAACTGAAACATGAACTATGTTAGCATGCTATAGCTGTTGCTTGATCATCCGTGTTGCGTACGCACAGCAAAACTGAAACACCTATGCTACACCAAAAGTGCTTGGGTTACCCAAGCAAGACAGGGCAGCAGTTTGTTTTGACACTGGCGTTTGCTGAAGTGAAGCTGTGGGTTTGCGCCCAAAGGCACACGAAAGCAAGGAATATCCCAACAAAACAGACCAGTTGCGGCTTTGGAATTGGGATGCGGAGCCGAACTTGTTTTGCAGCTTCTGTAGCAGCAACTCAGCGAATTGGCGAAGGTGGACTGAAACTAGCCCTTGTTCCTGGGTTTTGCGATTGTTTGAAGTCGTCGTTTGTTTGCTGCCTGTGTGTTTGGCCTGGTTGCGCCAAACCGTTTCCAGCATCAGACTGATTGTGCACCATGCAGTGATTGCGCGCTTGCTCACAAAGTTCTGCAAACGTTAACCGCAGCGCTCTTTGCCAGTGAGCCAAATCCATGATTGGCAAACGGAGCTCATGTTGTCATGGGGAGCAGTTTGATTGGATATTTGTTGCCCAGACATTGCCAATTGGTTTTAGCCGCAACTATATTCAAGGTCTTTGGGTGATCACATGTCGTCGTGCCTGGTTGTTTCACAGTTTGTTGGGTATTGTCACGTTCTCGAGACCTTTTTTGCTTGGTGTGCGTGAAATGAAGAAGTATAAAGGTGGGGCATTTGTGTGGCGAGTTCGGGAACCTCAGAGGAATTTGTACAATGGATCCAGTATTTTCTTTCTTTCTTTTGATTTGGGTTACCCTTATATATTGTTTTTAGCACGCTTTGCCTAATGTACATTGAGTCAAGCTGGGCAAGCAAAGAAAGGACAAACATACAATAACTGATGCAATGCCATCCTTCACTTTTCAACATAGTTCTATTCCTACCGGGATGTTTGCCAGCGGTGATTTCAGACAAGATGCCACAGGTAGTCATTGCTCACATGTGGCCGAAATGTTTCGCAACATCACCCACTTGCATGGGTGACCAACGTACACCACAATGAGGCTGTCCTGATTTCAGATGTTGGATCATCTATCACCGAAGGTTGGAAACACTGGGTGTGTTTAGGCCCTTGCACCTCATACACACATGGCTGGGGTCCGTTCTTTTTGGCAGCATAGAAAGGGTTTCTTAGCAGTTGCCCAGGGCTGCCATTTTCAGCAGTGAAGTGTACGTGTTGTGGTACTGTGTGCAATTCAGGCTCTGATTTAGGGTGGGGCGTCTGAAGATAGCGAAAGCAGCTGGAGGCCTGCGGCCTGTGGCTTGATGGATGTGGTGGTTGCAGCGTCACTTTTTTTCTTCTTCTGAAATCAAGCAGATGATTGATCCCCCGTATGTTTGGGACTATGCTTTTTCCAAGCTTTAAACCATTTGCCCTGCTTGCTATGGCCGCACTTTTGTCCTGCGCCAAACCCAAACTCAAATACTTAGTTGCTTCGAGCCACGACATGTTTACGGCTATGGGCTTGCCACCTGAGACGCCTGGTTGCCACAGGTCTTTATTTCATGTTTAAGCCTTCCATAGGACATTTGTCCTACAAAGACGTATGCATGTCCATCACACCCCTAACAGTGCCAAAAAGGCTGCACAGGGTTTTATAAAGTGTTATCCTCAACCCTGTTGGGGCGAAATTCTCGGAGGTTGCAGATTCAATCAGTCAGTGGCTCACTTGTCCTCCGCAATCTTCATTTTGTTGGCCGCCTTTTTTAGGTTTGATACTGGTAGAGTTGCATTCAAATGACACTGTTTGTCGAGTCGCCTGAGCCTCGCAAGGACTTCCTGCCATGACATCATCAGAGTTTCAGGTGCGGATTTTGCGTTGATGGACATCTTGCACATCTTTAGCGAGCTTTGCATGTTGGAGGTGGAGGAGACCACGGAGACAGAGCCTTTGGGAGGTGAGCCAATCAAAGTGGAAGCACACTCCTCAGGGTTGCAGTTGACAAACTTGCAGAGTTTGGCTTCGGATGTTGTCATCCAGGAGGTTTGAAGCAACGGTGCGCTATGACCGCTATGATCGCTATGACCGCTACGACCGCTGTGACCGCTGAGGCAGTTTCACCCCATGCTGAATATGCACAAGTATCTGGCAGTCCAGCCCTTTCACCGACCGCGGTGCGCCCGATGCTGTCATTGTCTAGAGGAAACAAATCCTTTTCCACTTGCTGATTGCTTTCACTTCCCTGGCAGCCCGTGAACTTGGAGCTTCCCGTGAAACTGCTGCGCCGGCATCCTACATTGAGTTCACTGAGTGGTCTGCTTCAGATGTGTGCGCAGTTTTCTGTCAGGGTTGGACCATTCGCCTGTTCAGATCACGCAGTGAGCTCATCCAGACAAGTTGAGTAAAGTCTCGGGTTTAAGGGCAGTTGATGCATGGGAGAACAGGTATGAAGAAGAAGAAGAAGAAGAAGAAGAGCAAACGGAGCCATCTTATACACCTGCAGCACCTTGACAGAATGTGTTCCATGCTGCCACTCAGATGGCCTTCGCTGTGCTTTTGTGCATGGCGTCTGCATTAGGACTGGATTTTCAATCCAAGCCCAACCAGCGACATGCTGTCAGACGCAGATGCCTTAGTCAAGCTGACCAAGTTAAAGAATCTGCATTGTGTCCGCAACGGCTTGCTTGGTGTGCGAGGTTTGGAACTCACCGGAAGCCTGGAATCCATGGTTCGCAATGAAGCGCTGCCCTAAGAGAGAGAGAGAGAGAGTCACGAGGTTTGGGCTCGATGCGCTTTAAGTTTTTGGGAGCGACTCAACATGTGCGGCGCGTCTTGGTATCGAGGATGGATATGCCGTTTGTCGGCGAGCATTTTGAGGCATGGCCTTGCATGGCCTTGCATGGCATGGCTAAAGGTCTTAATGATTCTTCGGTTCAGGCCAATGCAGCGACTCCTCCAGAGAACATCAGCCACGGCTCAGCTATGCATGGGACTGGTTCTCACCTCAATTGGCCATCAAAGCAAGCTTTGATCATATAGCTTTCGCGATGCATTGGTGTGTTGCTTGTTTGCAGTGCCCAGGTGCTTGCAAGCCCTGTGCGCCCACGCCCCTGATTCTCTCCAATCAATCAAGGCT
>CAUJNA010000108.1:47500-60217 GCA_963377175.1 Effrenium voratum
CGCAATCATGTCCACGACTACGACTGCAACTACGATCACGACCGCGGCCGCAACAACGACCGCCGCGTCCACGACCGCAACTGCGACCACGTCCACGACCACGTCCGCGACCACGAACCACGACTGCAACCGGGGCCACGACCACGACCGCGGCCACGACCATGACCGCGACCACCACGAGCGCGACACCCAGCACCATCAACAAGGGCAACACCAACAACAACACCACCAACAACGACACCGAAAACAACAGCAACGACGACAACCACAGCGACAGCAACAGCAGCAGCAACAACAACAGCAACCGCAACAGCGACAGCAACAGCGCCAGCAACAGCGCAGGAGGAGGAGGCGGAGGAGAAGGCGCGGCGGCGGCGGCGGCGTGGACGACGAGAAAAAAAGAAGAACCCGACGCAGTGATGTGGGGGAAGCAACGCAACGGCGACAAAAGCAGTTGAAGCAACACCAACAACCTACCAACCAACCAGCCAGCCAGACAACCAGGCGAACAACCAAAAAGCAGCAGCAGCAGCAGCAGCAGCAGCAGCAGCAGCAGCAGCAGCAGCAGCAGCAGCAGCAGCAGCAGCAGCACAGCCATCACCACAGCCACCGCCGCCGCCAACAACAGCAACAACAGCAGAACAACAACAGCAGCAACAACAACAGCGGCAACAGCAACGGCAAGAGCACTCATTTGGCAGGCGTTGCAGTGCTGAGCTGGTGCACTTGAGCGGGTGTGTTCTTACTTACCATTTGGCAGGCGTGTGCGCAGTGGCACTGGGCGGGTGCAATTTTACGAGCGTGTGTTTTCTCAGGGGCGCGAAGGGTGCGGCGCGCCAACAGCAGCAGCAGCAGCAGCAGCAGCAGCAGCAGCAGCAGCAGCAGCAGCAGCAGCAGCAGCAGCAGCAGCAGCAGCAGCAGCAGCAGCAACGGCTAAAGCAGCCGCAGCAGCAGCAACAGCAGCAACAGCAACAGCAGCAACAGCAGCAGCAACAACAACAGCAACGACAATAACAACGCCATTGTGGCTGCAATCAATGGCTGTCAGGCAACTTGTTTCTACCTGCCCGGCGTTGCTCCGACAGAGTATTTGGATGTCAGTGCCTTTAGCCCGAAACCAGGTCGTGTTCTGTTTGGCTGTGATATTTTGCTGAAGGGCAGCAGAGTGGACCTCAAAGTCAATAAGCTGACGTCAGTCGGTTCCTTAGAATCGAGAGAACCTTTTGCTATGCATGATTGTACATGCCGCACTGCTTGACTCTGAGCTGGACTGGGTTTTTGCAGATGTGGGCCGAGGTGAAGACCCAGCTTCCCTACAGGTACTACGTACTGCGCTTACTGCAAAGGATGATCCGCTGTTTTGTTCCAGATGTTGTGAATTGCGGTACGAGCATTGCTGAGACCTTGCCTTACTGTCCGCCAAAGGACGCTTGCTGTCTCATCCTAATGTGTGTCTGAGTTTGGATGACATGCAGGAGATCCATGTTACTCCGGAAAATCTCGGCGAAATCTTGATGGGCGATTCCATAGAAAACTCACTCTATGATGTCAGGATGTGCTTGTGGCACTTGTGTCGCTTGACTTGAAGCTGAGCCAGAATTGATTCTCGTCTTTTTGTGACAATTGCAGGATGAAAGTCAACGTATCCTGTGCTCTTTTGTGTGATCGAGCCCTTGAGGAAGAGGCGTCAGCTGACCTGGTTCCATACTCCTTTGCCCTTTTTCAGCTGACCTTGCAGGAAAAAGCAGTGTTCCAGCGGATGATCGATCACGAGTATCAGGCCATCGTTGTGTGCATCAGCGTGACAATGCCGTTTAGATTCTAACTCACAGATGTTCTAAGGTCAATTGGTTGGTGGATAATTTGCCTGCTGCAGCAACCTCAGTACGTTTTGTTCATATTCAAATTCCCAGCTTTCTGTGTCATAGGCCACCTCTTGTCAACAGGCTATGAAGTATCAGAAGACAAGCAGCGGCGCTGTGTCGTGCTCCCGTCCATTCTGATGCTTAGTTTTCAGTGTCTCTTGCCTTTGCATTTACGGTGCTTCCAAAACTTCACCAACTTTGCAGGTACACTAATGGCTTCCCCGTGGGACTAAAGATTGATCGCAGGCAACCCGATGCAGATATATTCCTCATGGACTATGAACAAACCTGAGCCCGCAGTTACTTTGTGCACAATCACATCCAGATTGGGCAGCGGCCCAAGATGGCACAAGCATGACGTGACTCAGTGACAGAAGCCAAGCTCCGATTGCCGAGGCTCTACTACCATACAAACGCAGAAGAGTTTGAAGGTAGTCGTGTTGTGGGCTTTGAGGCCGGACAAACATGTAGAGTCTAGAGGCGTAGAGGCTGGCGCCTTCATCTACCCGCTCCCCTGTTCAGCCAGGGAGGTAGGCAGAAGGAGGCCCAAGCGTCTACTTGAGTTGACGCAAGCGTCCAATGGCATTTGACTCAGAGTTGTAACTTGCCAAACATGTTGCTGCAGAGAATGCTAGCGATGCCTGCAGATCGTCCTTTGGCCAATTGTAGGCTTAGCTGACTCTTTTTCGCCGAAAGGTCAGTTAAGGTTAGCCCAACAGATAATTCAAGTTTCCTGAAAAGTTTGGCAAGAACAGCACATTCATGTTAGCTGAAAGGCGAAAGTCGGCTGCAAAGATAGTTAAGGGTAGTTGTTTGTTTGCCTGACAACGGCTAGTTTTACCCAGTTTCGGTTGACATGAACTTGTTGTTTGCATTGCTTCAAACCTGAGCTTCCGCAAGCTGAGCTAATGATTGGGTCAATCTGAACTGAAATTGGCCAAAACAAACGGTATGACTATAGGAAGACTGCGGAAAAAACTAGGAGACTACTGAAAGAGTATGGGAAGACTCTGGCAAGATACGCGATTGCTACAGACTACGAAAAGACTAGCAGAAAGACTCAAGCCAGATTCGTCTTTCGGAAGTCTTCCCTCAGTCTTAACGTTGGCGTGGTCTTCTCATAGTGTTCCGCAGCGGGGTTCCGCAGTCTGCTTGTAGAGTCTTCCCATAGTCTTCCTGTAGTTGTGTAGTCTTTTCACAGTCGTTCTGTCCTTGTCCTGCAGTCTTGAGAGAGAGTTCGCTAAGGATTTGGATAATAAAATAGTTAATAAACCATATAACTGATTTCGATTAGCGAAGATTGGCCAGACAGTTAGTGAAGGGTAGCCGGGCAGCTAGCGGTGAAGGCTAGCAGGTAAGTTACTCTAAGGCAATTAAGGCTAGAAGGACAGCAGTTGGTTCAGCTTAACAGACAAGTTCATAAGTGCCAGTCAAGGGTCAACTAAGGTTAGCCAGTGTTGACAGTGGTGAGGTTAGTTCAGGCTAGCCAGAAAGTTACCCAGGGTTGGCCGGACAGTTGTCCGAGATTAGTTGAGGCTAGCTGGCAACAAGTGCAGTCCAGGCTAGCTGGGGGTTGCCGAAAAGTTACTGAAGGTTAGCAAAAGGCTAGTCACAGTTAGTCAAGGTTGGCCGGAAAGTTAGCTTTGTTTATGCGGACATTTTGTTAAGGTTAGGCATTAGTCAAGCAGAGAGTTTGTGAATATCAACTAGAAAGTGAGCTTAGACTAGGCTAAAAGTTAGCTAAGGTGAGCCGCAAAGTTAGTTGTGATAAGCCGGAAAGTTAGTGAGGGCTAGTTAAGATCAGCGGACAGTTTACCTGAACCATATACGAAAAGTTGGCTGGGGGTAACAGGACAGTTTGGTAGGGTTATCCGTTTTAGTTTGGCTTATCCTTAAAGCTGGACACAGTTAGCTAGGGTAAGTGGGAAGTTGCCTAAGGTCGGGACAGTAAGCTAAGGCAGGTTCGTTAAGGGTAGCAGAAAGTTAATCAAGCTCAGCCGGAGAGTTAATAAAAGTTTGCTGAACAGTTTGTCAAGGTTAAGTTAAGGTTAGCCGGAACGTCAGCCCAAATTCAGCCGGAACATTTGTTAAGGTTACCCAATTTTCCAGTGTACCCCTTCCCCACTCCCCGCCCACTCCCCCAACCACATGATGAACACGGGCCCTTGTTCCTCAGCTTGTCTTGGGTCTAGCGGATGTGACGCAGGTTTTCCCGTTGAGCATTCAGCAGCAGAAGAAGCTAGGAACTTACATGGGGGGTAATGCAGTGAATCGAACAGTGTTGCACGGCTTGAGCACGGCTTGATCAGTTCTGATGGAACTCTTCAATGTGGTGATATGGATGATCCAGTGCCCCACTTCGCCGCAGCCCCAACCGAGGTTCAGGATATAGGTTGGTTGTTTGGACTAGACCTGAGAACCAGGATCTGATGAAAGAACAGAGCATCACGTACAGCTATGATGTCGTTGGGTGCCTAGCGTAAGCGGTAGAAGTCGGCATAGTTTGGGCACATTGTGCTGGCAGGTTTGGATTCCAAGCCCAATTCGCTGGGCATCTCGCTGGGACAATTACTTGCGGCTGGACTGCAGTTGCACACAGCTTTTTGCAGATTGCTTTATGGCAATCACCGAGCTACTTGGCTTTGCCCGCTTAGGAAGATGCATGAAGGCCAGATTCATTGGTGGCGGGCTTGGTTTGGACCTGACCGGAGGGATAGTGGACAAGTTTGCGCAGGAAAGCCTGCAACTTTCGGTCGAAACACGCTTTGCTGCTGGTTGCTAAATCTGTACGTATGTAGTTTTGGGATTTCGGTTTGTTGATGTGTGTAGCACGGTCTCAGGTTCTCAATAATCAACTCACTGATGATTGTGCCTTGGTCAAATTCAGCCTCCAGCCATCTTCGGCTATCATGACGTACTCCAAGAAGTACGCGTCAGTGAGGTACTCTTCCTGTCTGGAATGGTAGCCATGATCCTGCTGCGAACATTGCATCGTGCCTCGTTTTACACATCCTGTGCGATGGTCCGTGCTTTGGTGGCCGTGATGATATGATTTCGATCTCAGGGGACATTGCAAAATACAATGACATGGATGCGGATGATTCCGCAGAGGAGAGATTGTCGAATCCTGTTAGCCCTTTGCTTGTGAATGTCCAGGAGACTGGCTGGAAACTCGTACATGGTGATGTCTTCAGGAAGCCTCCGCACTCAAAGGCCTGCTGGGCTGCTTGGAGATACAAGATCGCATTGGTACTCAGCGGCAAGCTGCCAAGCTGGAATGGAACAAGCTGCCGACTTGATTCGCACACCAGCTCAAACACGCGCATACACAGACACGCACACATTCCTCAAACAACATAAGCTCTCTCAATTTGGTAATGGGGGTACTAAAGATTCCCACATGGAGCTTGTACAAGCGACGGGGGCGGGGTCGGTGGTTTTCAAGTCAAAGAATGACAGCTATGGGCGGCTATGGGCTATAGGTGGCTGGCAATTGGGCCAAAGCGCTGAAGCGAGAGGCACGGGCCCTCTGAGCCCAAAAGCCTAGTACTTTCCTTTTCTTCTCGGTCACTCAGGCAACACGAAGTGTGTCGCCGACTAAGCTAATCGCATAAAGCAACATGCCTGAGATCAGGCAGCCAGAGCAAGCGAAGTGGGAAACATAAGAGAGAAACACGATGAAGCTTTTGCGCCAACTAACAGCGTTTACTTTGAACCCAGACACCAGCTGTAGGAGAACAGAAGCCCAAGCGCATCGCCAAGGGAAGGATTGGACGGCTCAGTAGTAATTCTGGTTTTGTCTTACAAGCAGCGCAGATCTATACAAAATTACCCCAGCAACAGACCCCAAGTAGCATCACGTTTAACTTGATGACGGGTGGCCCAGAAGCATAAACATATCGTTGGTTTAAAACATCGTTAATTAAACTCTGACACACCTCTCCCACTTGATGAGACACAACATAAACACGTCAATGTTTTTGCTCAAGCGTAGCCCCTGCAAGGTCTGATGAGGAAGCTTAGCATCATGCTTCACAATCTCTCCTGTCAACTAACTTCTCTTGTGGACGATGCTGCGACTTGACGCTGCGCGTGAAGCTGTGCATGATGTTGCCCATGATGCGCGCACGATGTCCCTCTTGCGCATGGTGCTCTGAAGCTCTCTCGCCCAACCTTTCATGTTTCTTTCTCTAAGAAGGCTGGTGGTTTTCGTTGCAGAAGCATACTTTGCATACTGCTTCCGCGCTCACAAGTTGCGATTTTCAACCTGAAGATACGGAAGTGCAACTCGTGTGCTGCTTTTCCATTTCAAGTTGCGATGCGAGAGCGTGCTTTCCGTGCATTGCTCCGCCCTTGAAAGTTGTGACTTTCCTGCTGAAAGCAGCGAGAGCGCACATTCGTGTGCCACCTTTGCACGTAGACACGTACGAATTTGCAACCGGAGCTGCGGGCGTGCGCTTTGCGCACGACTTGACCACAGCTCTCAATCAGGCGTGGGGTGGCGCCTCGCATCAAAGAAAACGGCAACAAACCTGCCCGCTGCCGCCCTGTTAGCCAACTGCGGCCGGTTCTGGTTTCAAGGCAGCCACGTTGGGGAGACCGCTTGTTGCGGGCATGCCCGCGGTCGCGGGATTTTTGGAAGGTGCGGCGTCCGCCTCTCCAGCCGTGTGCGCTTCCCTGCCCCTGACTGCCCTTGTGCGGACCCCGCCCGTGGTCCTGAACAGCCCAATCAGTGTGGCGTTGGCGGCTCAGTGTGTCGCAACGGCAGTCCGTCGCCCTGAGTTTCGCAAGGCTGAAGGGCTGAAGGGCGGGCTGAAGTTGGGGCCAGGGCAGCTATGGAATCTGATGGGATCCCGCTCCCAACTTTGGAGGAGACCCACTTCGCCACCCTACGCCCTGCTCCCTCTGCTTTCTAGTTGAGACGGCGCTGGCCCAGAAGCTTTGTGCTGTGGGTTGGCTCTCCCAAAACTTGCGGGTGGCGTCTGGCCGTTGGCGAGGTTCTCCAGCGCCTTACGAGAAGTGCCTCGTGTCCTTGCCGAGGTTTCTTTTGGCCTGCGCAAGCTGGGTGCGCTTCGTGCGAAGCTGTCGCACCTCGATTTAACCCAGCCGCAACTCCTACCTTAGTGTAAGCACTATTTGGGGAAAAAGCATTTCGATGGTTTTCTTTAATCTTTGGGTACTCGAAATTGAGCAGCAACAGTGACATGCATCACATACTGGATGACAGCGGGAGGCTGCCAGTTTCAGGATATTCGCAAGATGTTGCAGCACGAAGCAAAGAGCGTCAGGCCTAGTGGCCAAAATGCTAGTCTGATTGTCTGATTGGCGCATGTGTATAGAATCCTTCGTTGACTTCTTTAGGCTTCCAGACTTGTACAGCAACCTCAAGAGACATTGAACAGATCTAGTGAGGCAACCGGCTTTTCAATATACTCATCCCACACGTTGGCTAAAATACTGCTGGTGTCCAAGAGGCACTTCCAGCCTGAGTGCCATCAATCTCTTGAGCAAGCAGGAGCCCAAGCTGATTTCAAGAAGTTCTTGCCTCGCACTGGGTTCATTTCAACATGACCTTCCGATCGATATGGCAAGAGAGGAGATGGTGGCTGCTGCAGCTTGGTCTGTACTTACCCTTGTTGACACGCCGACGCGCAGTTCTGCAACCAGACCATACATGATCTAGTATTTTTTCCTAAAGTGACTTGAACCTTGCGATCCTTTTCAAGCCTCCGCACCAGCTTTGAATTGTCGTGAGTTGTTCTTGCACAGGTTACCTGTGCCTGCACCACCACACCAAAGCCCTTTCCACATCCCAAATCGCAGCTGAACCAAACCAGCCCTGCAACCCAAACTCATCCAATCCCCAAAACTTGGCGCTGCAGCGCTGTTTCCTTTTCCGACGAACATGGCCGTCAATCTGCAGCTGCGAGACATTGAAAGTGCAATCCCCTTGCGATTTCGTGGTCGATTTTCTGCTCGGAGTGCTGCCACTACCCCCTCCCCAAAATTATTGACACATGAAATCAAGGATTGTGGCAGGGCTATCCATGTCTTGAGCATTTGCATTTCAAGACTGACGATGGACAGAATCTCAACTTCTAGCATGGCAAGGTTGCATTCGAAGCTACGCGTAACATTTTAGGGTTACTGCAACTGTCCGAGCTTGCATCCCAAACAGACGCTGGTGGCAGGCGTTGGCCGTCTCTGTCGGCTCGGGCGTCAGCTCCTTAATTTTCGAGGCACTGACTTGGTTTATGTCTTGTACCTACCTTTTGCTAAGGTTCAACTGCTGGTTTGTTCGTGTGTGACCCTCGTGTTTTCAGCTATTGGATTTCTCTCTCCAGTGCACCGCGGCTCTATTCTTCAGGCTGGTAAGCAAATAACAGGAGCCTGTCAGACTGATTCCCGTGCAGGGTATGCTCTTGCTCTTCACCTTTGCGGGCATTCTTGCAGGCCCGTGACTCTCTGTGCTTGAGGCTCGCATCTTGCATGGCTAGAACCAGGCTACACATCTGCCCGCTTCTACAAAATGTGGAAGGGTGAAGCTTGGGGCCCCAGTTTAAAGTTGTGCGCGGGCACTTGAACGCACCGAGGATTGGAAGAAAACAACGCTGCTAACAGCCTTCTTGTGCTCCGAGCATTTTCGTTGCAATGAACTGATTGTGCGATGTGCAGGTACCCGGGAACAGTTTTCTGCATTTTCTTCGTACTTGACCTCTTCATTTGGGGTCTCAACCTCAGGCTGTACAGCCTATGTCGTGTGTACGAACCTGCATTGCCTGCACTTGGATGAAAAAGGCACACAGTCCTCTGGAGCGGTCCCTTTTACCACGATGTTTGCGCTGCTGGTCCTTTGGCCACTTGGCAAGAAGTGTTGCACGCCTTCCCACTTATGTAAAATCGTGATGACCTGGAGGTTTGGGATTTCGGTGCCTCTTGTTTTTCTGGGCGCCTTCTTCGGCTACAAGAAGGTTCCTGTTGTAACCCTTGTTTTTCTGGAGCGCTCTGCCTATGCCAGGCCCCAGTTTCGCTGCCAGTCCGCACCAACCAGATTCCTCGGCAAGTCCCAGCCCAGCCTTGGTACATCACTGGGGTGCGCTTCCCAATCGTCGTTGAGTCACGTCTCGTGTCACAAGTTTTGGGCTGAGACCTTCTCCTGCCTTGTGGGTGGCGTGCTGCCATTTGCTGGAGCTCTTCGGAAGCAAGTATCCTTCATCAAGCCGATATCATCACCTGTACACTTTGCGCTAAGGTATTTACTGAGTTGTTCTTCATCATGTCCTCCATTTGGCAACACCAGTTCTGAACTCGGCAGTCGTTCCATTGACTTCAGTGTAGGTAATCTCGCCTCTGTGCAAGTTGCATGCTTTGGAGGTTCTACTACCTCTTCGGATTTCTCATGCTTGTTCTTCTTATCCTGGTGGTGACCTGCGCTGAAATTTCTATCACACTGGCATATTTCCAGCTGACCAATGAGGCTGGCTTATTGCAAAGCATCGGTACGGTGTTTTCATATGGGCAAAGAGGTGGTTGACACGATTTTCTGCAATTTAAACCACGATGGTCTATGGAGTGATGTATATATGTATATATGTACCAGTCCCTGGGCCACGTACCCCCCCCCCCCCCAATGGTATCGTCCCCCCACTCCCCTGCATCATCCGCATCTTGGGGATGATGCCGGCAATGCTGGGGATGCTGTCCAGTACCGTGTGAGCTTCGGTCCCAGACTCCTCCTTTCACCCCGTGAACCAACACCCCCGCACCTCTCGCAACATCCTACCCTAAACCAAACCACCCTGCAACCCCTCCTTAACCCCAACCCTAAGCCTAAATCAAAAACCCACCCGAAACCCACCGCAAACCAACCCTGAACCAACCCTGAACCAACCCTAAACCAACCCACCAAGCCTAAACCAACTCCGAACCACACCCCAACCACCCAACCACCCCACCACCCCACCACAGGGGGGGGGGGTTGAGGGGGGGGGGTCCACGGCCTGGAACATATATATTATATGTACATATGTATATGGTACCCCCCCTGGAATGCTCAGGTTTTCGGTCAAACATTGACATGTTGCCGTAAAAAATGCATGCGAAATGCACTTTTTAGCTTCTAAACATGATGCTCAAAAATGCACTCTTTGTTGGACCTAAATTATAGCATCACGACTTAGTGCAATTCAGGATGTGCTAGCACGTGCTAGCTTAGGGGAGTCCAGGATGTGCTAGCAGGTGCCAGCACATATCAGTTTGACCCAGGTATGGATTTGAAGGTTTCCAGAAAAGTGGTCTGACAATCTTCAATCTTCAATCCAGGATGTGCTAGCACGTGCTGGCACGTATCAGTTTGACCCAAGTACATACAGAGCATGTTCCAAGAGTCAAATTGTGGATGTGCACCTCCTGCATGTTGCCTGTACGGGAAACATGTGTTTTGAAAACTTTAAAGCTTTTTTTTGGACTTGAGGGCTCAGGATGGACGATTCTCAAAAAACAAAATCTGGAGATCTTCAATCTTCAATGCAGGTGGGAAACCTTAAAGAGTATGAACACCCTGTCAAGCTTTCTGGGGGCCAGGATTGAGGATGTTCTAAAAAGATGTCTGTGGAATCTTGAATAGTTGGCCTTCGATCCAGGGCAACGTGATCTCAGCGAATGCTGAAAACACCGAGTCTTACATCATGTTATGCCAGTAATAAGATCTGTGTTTCAAAACACTTTTCTGTTATTGGTTTGGCTCAGTCTTGCTTGGTTAAAACCACATGGAGTTAGATAAGGGCAATAACCCTTATGACATTTCTCTTGATTCCAGTTTTAATTGGCTATGACAATAGCGGTGTTCTCCAATTTACTTTTGAATCGCACGAGACACTGCAACCGGTTAAAGGTTGAGCTTGGCGTGAACTCGACATCATTTTAGCTTGAATCGTATTAGACAAGTAACGCGCAACTGAGATAGCTGCTTTGCAAGTTTGATTTCAACACACTTAGTTAGTGTATGGAATTATGTACAAAAACAACTAATATGTACACGCAACCGCGCGAGGGTGCCAAAGTGCACTTCGCAGACTCCGGCGTGACTTTAAGTGCACTTCGCGCTCGAGCTCTGGCCAAAAACTTGAATCATGGCCAAAAACCTGCAAAATTCAACCCCTCTATGGACCCAGGTTTTGGTGTCTTTTGGTGACGATGGTCTGAAAGTCTAATTTCAGACCTTTCTTATGCTACAAAAGGGTCATAGTGTAAACAAAGCAAATCCTATTTCGAATCTCCTTGCAAAGGCCCTTGACTGTTGAGTCACATTGTATATGAGTCATACTTGGAGCAAGACCGTGTTATTCCCTGACTCATCAGGATGATCGCATATGTAACTACTGCGCCGCGCTCAAAGCTGAGGGTTTCATGCACGCGTGGCTTGCTTCTGCTTTGGCTGTCTTTCAGCAGGGCATCCGCTCTGGCCGCTCTTTCAGCTGATCCTTAACCTCTCCTTCCGCAAGGTCGTCTTTTGCCCCTGTAGCGGCGCTCTCCCTGTCTGTGGGGCCTCCGGTTAAAGGCAGAAAGCGTGCGCCAGCTGCATGGCCAGGAGATTGTCCTAATCTGTTGTGCTAGAATTTTCAGGAGTCCGCCAAGGCCTCCATCCTCTGCAACTCCTTGGCAAACCGGAACGGTGCCCGGTGGCTGACGCTGTCTGGCTGCCCCAGAAACTTCACTCCCACTCCCGCTCTCACTCTCCCCCACTCCCCGCTCACCACTCCCCACTCCCCACTCCACACTCCATACTCCACACTCCACACTCCACACTCCACACTCCACACTCCACACTCCACACTCCACACTCCACACTCCACACTCCACACTCCACACTCCACACTCCGCACTCCACACTCCCCACTCCCCACTCCCAACTCCCCACTCCCCACTCCCCACTCCCCACTCCCCACTCCCCACTCCCCACTCCCCACTCCCCACCCCCCACTCCCCACTCCCCACTCCCCACTCCCCACTCCCCACTCCCCACTCCCCACTCCCCACTACCCACTCCCCACTCCCCACTCCCCACTCCCCACTCCCCACTCCCCACTCCCCACTCCCCACTCCCCACTCCCCACTCCCCACTCCCCACTCCCCACTCCCCACTCCCACTCCACTGCACTCCACTCCACTCCACTCCACTCCTCTCCACTCCACTCCACTCCACTCCACTCCACTGCTTCTCTCTCTCTTTCTTCTTTCTTTCTCTCTCTCTCTCTCTCTCTCTCTCTCTCTCTCTCTCTCTCTC
The DNA here is from genome assembly GCA_963377175.1 of Effrenium voratum. Taxonomy (NCBI): domain Eukaryota; class Dinophyceae; order Suessiales; family Symbiodiniaceae; genus Effrenium; species Effrenium voratum. Next base: position 59,651 of record CAUJNA010000108.1, read on the forward strand.
TCTCTCTCTCTCTCTCTCTCTTTCTGTCTTTGTTTCTCTCTTTCTCTCTCTTTCTCTCTCTTTCTCTCTTTCTTTCTTTCTTTCTCTCTTTTTTTCTTTGTCTCTTTTTCTCTTTCTCTCTTTCTCTCTTTCTCTCTTTCTCTCTTTCTCTCTTTCTTTTTTCTCTCTTTAGAGAGAGAGAGAGAGAGAAGGGGAGAGAAAGAGAGAGAGAGAGAGAGAAAGAGAAAAAGAGAGAAAGAGAAAACAACCAGAAAGAGAAACTTCAAAAGAGAAAGATCAGAGAGAGAGAGAGAGAGAGAGAGCGAGAAAAGGAGAGAGCAAGAGAAAGAGAAAGAAAGAGACAGAGAGAGAGAGAGAGACCTCTCTCCTTCTCTTTCCCTCTCTCTCCCTCTCTCTGCCTCTCTCTCCCTCTCTCCCCTCTCTCTCCCTCTCTCTCCCTCTCTCTCCCTCTCTCTCCCTCTCTCTCCCTCTCTCTCCCTCTCTCTCCCTCTCTCTCCCTCTCTCTCCCTCTCTCTCCTCTCTTTCTCTTTCTTTGTCTTTTTCTGTTTCTCTTTCTCTTTCTTTTTT
>CAUJNA010000108.1:60317-97476 GCA_963377175.1 Effrenium voratum
CTCCCTCTCCATCTCCTTCTCCCTCTCCCTCTCCCTCTCCCTCTCCTTCTCCTTCTCCTTCTCCCTCTCCCTCTCCCTCTCCCTCTCCCTCTCCCTCTCCCTCTCCCTCTCCCTCTCCCTCCCTCCTTTTTTGCAAGCCGGAGCTGCGGGAGTGTACTCCGCGTACTACTTTTCTATCTAAAAATTGCGATTCTCAGGCCGGAGCTGCGGGAGCGTTCCGACACTACATTTCTATTTAAAAATAATTTTAACGAAAGCACAGCGAGAGCGATCCGACACGCACGATCCCCGCAGAGGGTTTGTCGGCGAGCGTGCAAATTCGCACGGCGCCACAGCGAGAGCGCTCCGACACGCACGATCCCCGCAGAGGGTTCGTCGGCCAGCGTGCAAATTCGCACGGCGCCGCAGCGAGAGCGATCCGACGCGCACGATCTCCGCGGAGGGTTCGTCGGCGACGTACAAAGTTCGCACGGCGCCACAGCGAGAGTTCTCCGACACGCACGATCCGCGCAGAGGAAGATGAAGCTGCCCGGGCGGCGAAGGCAAAAAGCGGCCAAGCTTCTGAGTGCTTCCGTTGAGATGGACAATTGTGCTAGTTAGTGCTTCTGCTGCGACCAAAGCATACTATGCGAAGTAGGCGCTGCAGGAGGCCCAAAGCAGGGAAAAGACAAGGCGTTTGGGAAATCGGCGGTGTTGCAGCTTCACTAGTTTGATATTGATTGCCAAACATGATCACTGGATTTGGATTTGGTTAGGAAATCAACAGCGCACTGACAATTTTTAACGGGCAATTTTTCAATTAACATTTTAATTGCTAGAAATTTTGAGTTTAAAAGGAAACTTAATTGAACATCAACATTTTTCACAGTTAAATATTTGTTAAAAATATTGTTAAACTTTTGTGTGGGCGTGGCTGATGTGCAGGTGTGAGAGTAATATGATTTATTGTTTGTGTGTGAAACCCTTTGAAGGCAATCCAACTTGACATATTTGTTTATTTTTAGTTTCGACTACATTGAAGGATGGCAGTTTAGTGCCACATCTGAAATGAGTTAGAACGTTTGAATCAGGTAGGGTTGCCTGTACTGTGCCCATTGCAAGACAATGGTTTGCGGAACAATTTGTCATGTAAGTCAGGCGGGGAGAGCAGGACGCCTTGGTACAGATTGTCTGAGAACATTGTACCGTCGCCCAGTCTCCTTAGTTGACTTGACCGTGCAAGTCTGTGTGATGGGGTGCTATCAGTATTCTTGCAGATCAAACGGCGAGTGCTGAAAAAAGAGCCGGTCCACCACCCCCCCCAACCCCCTGCTGCTTTTTCCAATTTTTGGCAGGGATTAACGCACCCTTTGCTGAATCGTCGCTTCTTCGAACATCCCCCCTGTCTTCGACCATAATTGGGGGGGGGGGGCTGCCGCCCGCCCCCAAAAAATAGTAAAAGGAGAATTCAAAGAATTATTCTTTCTACTATTTTTTCCAACAGCAACACAACAAACAGAAAACAAAAAATCCAGAACAACAAGCAAACAAAATATGTAATCACAACCACCAACAAAAATATTTAATCACAGCATACAACATTAAATAATTCAAACAAGCATACCAACAAAACAGCAACACTCTAAATCATCAAAGAACCCAAGCTCAAAAACACATCAACAAAAATCAAAGCAACATACCAACAAAAAATATCACAAGAGCATCAAACAAAACAAAAACAAACAGCCAAAGCACGAAAAAAACAAAAGAGCATACCAAGTCTAAACAACGCACTTTGAAAGAGACAAGCAAATTAGGAAAATATAATATTTCAATCTTTACAAACGATAAATATATTACAATTATAACATATAATATTTTACATGTGATAATCATAGTATGATTATAATTTCAGTACAGGATAATAATTTAATTGATTTGTCTCACTTCTTTCATACATCATTTTAAAAATAATATTAATATCTCTCAATGTATTTTGAATATTAAACTTTTTACTTTCAATAAATAATTTGATATTTTCTTTAACATCTTCTCCTTTCTCTTGACTATAACACAACATCCTTAATATATCATCAATCATACCATATTTTTTCTTAGGGATTTTAAGAAACTGTTTAATATAATCGTAAGGTGGTATTTTATTTACAGTTAGAAATATTGAAATCTCATCTTCTACATTTCTATTATGTCTCCCTTTTATTCTCAACAGACATTTGATTAAAACTTGATTATCTCTCCATTCCTGACAAATTTTACATTCATCTTCTTCATCCATTGAATAATTAATAATATTATTCAATATTTTATTAGGTAAATTTAATTTATACAATTCCATATTTTCTTTTTTGAAGTGACAACAATCATAGCATTTTTTATTGATATAAATATTGATTTTATCACCGTTCATTTTCCTCTTATTATATTAAGGCACTATTTCTTTAAGTCATTTTTAAGGCATTAATAAAAATTAAGAAACTAACCATAAGTATAGTATAATTATAGCATAATATTTTACATGTTATAATTATATTTCAATTAAGAATTAAGGATTTAAGATAACAGTCAGACAATATGTCTTCAAATATGTAATCTACATATTTATCAATATCACCAATGTCTATATATTTGATATTGTCTTTTCCTATTATTGAACAAATATATTCCCAAAAGAATAAATACAGCAATAGACATACTTTATATGTAGTGTTGTAGTAATACCATACATGATATTTAGTTATTCTAAATTCATTCAAGACCTTGTTTATTTTATCTTTGCTTAATAAATGCCAATCAATCTCTTCAAACAAATCACGAAATTCTTTAGCAAATGATTTATATGGTTTAATGCTTAGTTCTCCTCCAAACCTTTTAATCAAATCTTTATTATTAAAAAACTCATCAATTTCTTTTTCAAATGACTTTCTTGCAATTTTATGACAAAAATATACAGGAAATCGTTTTTGATATCTCATAAAGAATTTCAATTTTAATTGAAACTTTGTATATCCCTTATCCTTATATTCTTCAACAAACAACTTTTCAAGTTCTCTTGTTATACAGCATTGATTACAATATACATCATATTCACTTATTTTATTACACAGATTAGCAGGTAATAAGTTATACAATGTAAAATTAATATCATTCTTTTTATTATTACAACATTCACACTTACTATAATTAAACAGTGTCATTTTTCCTCTTAATATATTAAGTCAATATGTCTTTAAGTCGCTTTCAAAGAATTTATTTTATAATGGCCGTAAGCAAGTGAGTTTACACTATCTATCCAATATTTTTGGTTTTCATAACTACTAAGAGCAATTTTGTTAGTTGCTATACTAAAAATTCTGTGGTTTTTACTTCTAATACTATTAAATGACTTATGTATAACCTTATTAGTTTTTAAAACCGTCTCAAACTCTTCATATTTCATTTGACGTCTTACTGTGCCTTTTGCTATGCCCTTACATTTCTTATATTTTTTATCATCACCATAAACTGAGTAAGCATAGCATTTAGGACGAAGAGCTATAAACCCTGTTATTATTTTAGTTTTTAATTCATCCTTAAATTTACCTAGTACTTTCTTGTTATTATCATCATAACATTTATGTTCCTTAGGATAATCTGAAAAATCTAATTCTTTTTTAATTGTATTAAGGTCTTCATAAATGTCATTGGTTTTAGTATGAAATACAAAACTATCAGTATCAGTATATACCATTTTAATATTATCTCCATATTTAGGCTTCATAACATCATAATAAAATTTATACATGTGTTGCTTACTCAAATCTAAAATACTCATCCCAATAAATATAGGTTTGTCTAGTTTCAACTTTGTTTTTTGCTTTTCAACTCCAACCAAATTTTCATTAATGATATGACTATGTTTGAAGTTAGGATTACTAACACACTTCATATATCTAGTTTCATCACTCACAACCTCAAAGTCTAAATGTTTTCGCTTATCCTCCATTGTTTTTCCAAATATGGCATTGTTCATCAATTTGTAAACATCTTTCTCAAAATCATTTCTAGCATTCTTCCTCTTCTCAGTGTTAAACTCAATGTAAGGTGTTAAAACTTCTTTTTGTTCAAATTTAATTGCTCTATGAATTTTCTTAAGTTTTAACCCTTGCTTCAAATAAAATTGCAAGGTTCTTTTATGGATTACATATTTTTCTTTATCATTTAAGTTCAATATTAATTTATTTGTTTTCTCATCCGTAGGTTTTTTATGATTTAAAAATTCATAAATTTCAATTTGTTTATGTGACAGCATGTCGGCTTTAACATTCATAACCTCAGGTGCCATTGGATAGTCATTGTGTAAATCGTGTAATTCTTTAGGATATTCTAAATCCACTTCTAGAATATATCCAATATTATTATTCTTATAATTAATAATGTCTTCTTCTTTTAATGTATCATTCCATTTTAGATTTTTATATGGCAGTTTTTGTATCATGCTTAACCCGTACAAATTATTAGCATCAAAATAGTTAATGTAACTACTTTCTTTATTTTTATCATATTCTTCTCCCATGAATTTTGTTATTTGCTTCAACTTTTTTAGTAGAAACCATACACATCCCGCCTCTAAGTCCCGCTTCTATCATATTAAATCAATCTCTACACCAGTCATTTTAAGCATAGCATCAAAAGCAAAGTTAGGCAATGTATAATAATAAGCAGGGTCCAATCCATAATATTTCATACATACATCTCTAAAGTTTTCGAAAATGTCGGTCAATAATAATACATCAGTTTTCAAATATAAATCATGGTATTCACCCATATTCTTAATGTCGAAATGCTTCCATATAATTTTTGCCCTTTCATAGTCGTTAACACTTATACCTTCTTCACTCAACTGACTATAAAAATCATCCTTACTCGGTAATTGCTCATCATCAAATTTATCAAATGAATTCATGTAGTCATAAGGATAAACGACTTTATCAGTTAATAAATCTAGACATTTCTCACTCTTAATCAAATCATTTTTACTACTGAACCTAAAATTATCTTTCCAGTCTTCACGCAATAACCATTTACTTTTATCTTCTTCATCTGTATTATCATACTTACTCATTGAAACTAACTTATCTAATGAAGCAGTTAAAAACCCAAAAGTGTCTTTAACACTCAAACTTTCAAAACAGATATTAATAAATTTTTCACTGTTCTGAGCGATGACACCTATTTTATTGTTGTTACTTAATTTATCCGCATTTTGAATAATTAAATGACCGTCATAATTTTTCATGTTATGAAAGAATACTGGAATTTTAAAATATCTATTACAAAAATTAAGATTGCAAACATTATGAGCACAACCTCTATACTTACCTGTAAAATGACAAGGGTCTCTAACTTTTCTATATTTCTCTGCTTCCTTGGCATTCTTATAGTTCATTCTAAACTTGTTTCGCGAAGCTGACGCATCGCTCAAGCGAAATGCGTCTCCACAAATAAAGCAGTTTTTAGCATTTTTAAAATCTTCTTTGTCTTCGTCAGTCATGTCTATTTTTTCGTTTTCTCCCATCTTCTCCTTTACTTCTGCCCTAATCTCATTAAGTTTTTGACAAAACACATCAACAGCATCTTTACCACGATACATAAATTCATAATTTGTATTATCAACAGCATTAACCATATTAAGCATACAACCACATGGCTTATGCTCTTGATAAGAAAAAGTGTTTTTATCTTCATCTTCATCAGGTTTTTTCAGTTCCTCTGTCAAACATTCAAAATCAGCATATACAACAAAAGGACACCTTAACTTTTTGAAGTGATGCTTAAAACTAACTTTCTCATAAGGCTTAGGCATTACTATTTGTTGTCCATCAACTTCCATACATCCGCTATCATAATGTTTATTTAATAATTCTTCATTTCTAAATCCATGATTACAATATTTACAAAAATAGGACTTACCATTATGATTACTTTTTTGATTATTAATAAGTCTGCTCAAACTTTTTATATACACATAATGAGTGCAATCCTCATCATCAACTCTTAATAAATCAAAATGAAAAGAAGCATCTGTATTTTTCAATTTTCTACTAATAACAATTTGTTCATTATCATCAATTTCATAAACATTAATGGATATTGATTTATTATTTTCTTCAAATATATCTATATCATTATTATTAGCAGGAAAAATCACACCATCAAAAATCAAATCACTTGCTATCTTCTTGTAATGAAACATCTTTTCAGGGTGTGCTTTATCACAAATTTTACAATATCCACACTCAATAGAATATTTTAAACACTTGTCATCTTGATTTTTAATATTGATACATGCCTTTTTCTTTTTAATCCATTCTGGAAGTTCGATATATTTACCAGCTCTAGTCGGATTATATTTATTATACATGATATGAATATTATTAATATTGCTAATTATTAATCCTGACTGATACAAAGCCATATCTAAAATTCTTGTTTCAACATCAGGTCTCATTCTTTTCAAAGCATTCCTTAAATCCTCCTCATTTACAATAGTGTACGACCTTGTCCTAACTGTTACGTTTCTCTCCTCATCAAATAAGTTCATAACTTTCATATTTATTGTAGCATTAAGTTTCATTCCTCTATTCTCTTTCAAGTATTCATTAAGTTTGTCAAATTGATAATTAAAATAAGTCAATCCGTTCAACTCTTTTAAATGAATGTTTGAAATTGTGTAGGCATTGGCATATGCTCTAAGGGCGCTTCTTTCTTCTGTTATTACCGCTTTTTTCTTAATAGCATGTTTTAAAACCGTTCTTGCTCCTACTCTTTCTCTGATTTGATTTGCTTTGTAGTCATTAGTTTTCTTTACTGCTTCAAGTCTCTTACTCAATCTATTGCTTATTGGTTTTTCTGGATTATATCTATACTGATTGTTTCCTTCCTATAATTATGGTTTTAAGTTTTTTACCTTTATTATTTACTTTGTATTCTCCTAAATTTTCTTTAAGAAGATACTTAACTATTTTAGTGTTTTCATCTGGCGGTAAATCTCTATTCATATTATTATCTATATAATTTAATTATGTTTTTTCTCTTTAAGTCTTTTTAAAGTCATAAAAATTCTAAGAACTAAATAACTAATTAGTAGTCTAAATTATTATTTTTAATTTTCAATTAATAATAATTCATGGCGCAAATAATGCTTTTTCAATCCTTCCAAGACATAGTATGTTTGTAATGTTATATCTTTTTCTATCTTTTCTATTTTGTATTTCCTTTCTGTCCACTTTGAGTTGGTTTCTTTCCTCGATGTATAATTACCTTTTCCTTTTTGGTATATTTTCACTGTGTCTGAAACTGATAATTTAGGGTATTTTCTCATATGCTTTTGCTTCAGTGTAAGGTTTGCTTTTACATTTGCTCTGTTGTCATCATCATGCGCTTCATTTGGTTTCATTCCAGTTGATGAGTGAATAGCGCTATCATATTTCTTTAATGTAGGTTTCAACATATCAGTCCATCTACCTTTAGTAAAGTGTATTCTGTCTCCTATCCCCTTTTTCATGGTCCTAATTAATCTCTCCACAATATTAGCATGCGTTAGTGTTGTTTTATGTATTATACCTAAATCATCTAAATATTTCTTTACTTCTGCTTTAAATGCTCCATCATCATCAGAAAAGATTTCCACAGGCTCACCCATAACTTTAAATGCTTCTTTCAACCCTTTCAAAACATTTGGACTGTCTCTTTGAAACATTGGATACACAAAACCTAATTTGCTGAAAGCATCTATTACAATCAATGCATAGCGTTCTTCATCTTCTTTCTTAAATATTTTCATATCCATAATATCTATTTGAAATTCTGCTCTGGCATATGGCACTAAGAAACTGTTATAATTCTGATACGGCTTTATTTGCTTGTTAGGTTGCTTCTTCAACCACTTTGCCACTTCTTCTAATGTTACACTTGCTCCTTTCTCTTTTGATTGATTGTATAGGCTTTGTTTAGAACCATAACCTGTTTCTAAATCATAATAGATATTGCTCATTATCTCCTCATTACTTAGTTTACTCATATATTGAAATTGGATTGTATTAATTAAATTAACATTAAATTAATATAATCCAATTAGACTTTATTTTTAGTACTCTGGCACTTTCTACTTTTTTCATGTCTTGATTTGTTAGAACTGTTGGCCATTGATTTCCCACAAATATTACATGTATAAGGTTTATTCAGTTTTCTTAAGTATTTTTTATGATAATCCTTTTGATATTGTTTCTCTTTATTTTCTTTTGTTTCTTCGCTATCAGTAGGACTTGGCAACACATCAGCATCTGAACTTTTATAATGTCTTTCAATGTCATCAACAAAACTACTATTCATAAATAACATATTCATAAAGTCATTATAATCATCTTCATCATGTATTCCTCCTAACAATCTATCGCTTCCATCATCTGAGTGTCTGCTATAGAATGGCATTTATCTTATAGAATAAAGTCGCTATTTCTTTAAGGCATTTTTACAAATTCTGGTATTTTAATTTTTATATTTTTTTATTTTTATTTATGTTTTATTTTTATTTTATTTTTTATTTATTATTACTATTATTATTTATTTTTTTATTTTAATTCTATTTTTATTATTATTATGTATTTTATTATTATTATTTTTTATTATTTATTATTATTTATTTATCATTATTATTATTATTATTATTTATTTATTCTTATCTTCATCATTTTATGTCTAAATCATTTTTGTTATTTCTTATATATTAATTCACGGTATAATGATTGAATTGGTTTTATATCGTCCTTTTTGTTTTTGTTGTTTTTCCATTTATCAAACATATCTTTGTATTTACTAAATTCATTTTTTGTTATTTTCCCTTTGTTCAATCCTTCTTTGAATGCTTCGTCCAACAGTTGTATGTTCATTCTTGAGGGTGCTGTTTTGTCTTTTTGTATTGTCTTTTTTGGTTTGGTTATTTCAGGTATCTTGTCGTCTTTATCTTTGTCAGGTTGCAATCCAGATGATGCACCTTGCGCTATTTCAGGAGTGTGCTGTATTTCTTTTAGCATCTTCTTTTTTTCTTCTTTGTTCGTTTTACTTTTTGCTTTTGGTCTCATCTCTTCTGGTGCGTCTCGTTCTTGTCGTTTTTGTGCGTCATCTCTGATGCTTTCTATCGCCATTGTCTCGCTTTCATCCATTGTTATTGCTTCCAATGACGCCTTTGCTTTTGCTTTTGCTTCTGCTTTTTTCGTTTTTGATGGTTTAATTACTTTTGCTACTGCCTCTGGCGACTGGGAAGAACTTGAAGCAACTGTTGCGTTAAGATTTGCCATATCTTGAAATGCTTGTGTTCCTTGAAATATATTTGCTAAATCTTGACCTAAACTTTCATCAGTTTGTTTCATTCTTTGTAACCTTTGGTTCATATCATCAAAATGTTGTTTTCTAACGCTTTGAGAAATATAACTGATTTGTTGTTCGTGTTGTTCTTCTGCTTCGTCCATTGTAGCATCCAGCGCTTCTGTTGCTTCATCTCTTAAATCATCCATTTCATCGTCCCTCGCTATATCAAACTGTTCTGTTTGATTTTTCTCATCTAACATTTTTTGAAAGTGTTGTTGTCTCAAATCTACTGTATTATTATCATAAACTGTTCCTAATGGACTATCACGAAAATAATAAGCGTTTCTGTCTATTACATCTCTTATATTCTTATTTTTATATTCTTCCTTTGTAATTTCCTTTATCAGTTCATTATAAGACGGTCTTAATCTTAACTGTGATTTTAATGTTTTCATCTGCATATCATCTAATCTCATTGGTATATAAAATTAATTAGATTATAATTTATTAATCTAATTAATCTAATTAATTTAATCAAAATCAAAACCCTTTCTTAATTGATTGATTATTCCTTTCTTCTTCTTAATAATTTCTGAATATGATTTACCTGTTTCACTTGATGGGTGATGTCTCAATTTTTCACTTTCCAACCTTTGGATTTCATTAAAATACGCCTGTGCTTCTTCTTGATATCTTCTTTTATTTTGAAATACAGCATAATCTTTTTTAGCGCTATGGCGTTCTAATTGTTCTTGTAATTTTTCAAATATGTGTAATTAGGTTGGTGTGCCTTGTTGTCTCCTTCATAATAGTAATGTTGAGTTGATTTATATTTATTCTTCTTTTTTGGTTTGTTTGTTTCAAAAACTGCTTTTCTATCAATAACATCACTGATATTCGGTTTGTCTTTATTTTGTGGTTCTGTTATTCTATTTACAACGTTGTCATAAATTTCTCTACGACGCATAAGCAATTGTTTTTTATCAATAATCATTATATAATAATAATTAGATTAAATGATTTTATTTGCTAAATTATTAATTTTCTGTTTATTTTTATTATCTCGTTCCATTTAAATATTATTGTAACGGTCTTTTGCAGTTTCAAACACTTTATTTGCTGTGCTTTCTATATGTTGTTTTAACCTTTCTTCAACTCTTCTTTCTATTTCTTGTTCATCCACTTTTGGAATATTATCTTTAACCTTTTCATATACATTATTCTCAAATTCTTTTGCTTGTTGTGGATGCATAATTTTTCTTCGAACAACTTTGTTAGGGTCTGGTTCTTTTTTAACTGGTATTCCATTACAGTTATGACGATATCTGAAAGTGTATTTTGTTAAATATTTTTTACATTTTGGACATTCCACTTTTTCAGTTGAGTATGTTTTAGATTTTAATTCTTGCTTTGGTGGTTCGTCTATATTATTATCTGGTGTTTTGTCTTTATTATTTTCTTCATTTATAATATTATTAGTTTCTACTTCTTCCTTTTTTTCATTAATAATAGGTTCTTCTTTAATTTCTTCTACTTCTTTAGGTGCTTCATTATTTTCACTGCCTACATCTACTATTTCAATATTTTTAACCATATAATTAGTATATAATAAATATTTATATTACAATATTTTAATATAATTTGTATATAATAAATAATTATATTAAAATATTTATTATATGTTTTTCAACTCTCAACAAATGTTAAACTAAAACTACTGTCTGCCCCATGTAAATCTACAGTTTTACCAAAACTATCAACATATTTAAAATGTAAGCGTCTTAAATGTCTCATTGAAACATCATTAGCGTCATTCATTAAAATCTCATTATCATAGATTACATTTCCAAATCCAGCGGTAATAGGAATTTTCTTTAATACGCGAGCAACTCCATAAGGTGCTAATTGATTTCCATTAGTTAAACTATCACTGGTTAAGTAAATATTTTTCATTGGTAATAAATTAACAAAACCACTAACGAAAGGGTCAGGCGCAAAATTGATTTTTTCAACAGTGTTTCCTAAAACATTGTTAATAGACATTGTGTGGCTTCTGTCATAATCAATACTAAAACCGTAGTTAGTTTGCAATTCTTTATCTGTATGAATTATGAAAAAGTAAGAAACATAATTAACAGTTATAGTTATAGTATTTGTTTTTAATGAATAACTACAACTAAAAAAGTCGCTATTTCCATCAGTTCCATTAGTAGCAGTATTCAATTTATTTTGTAATTCGGCTGCTAATTCACTACCTACATAACTACCTTTATCTGGTGCTACAATAGAATAATATACTGGCGCTCCTGTTAATATTCCTCCTAATGTTAAATATAATCTATTATTTACATTTTCTGCAATAGGATAAATAGTATTAGGTAGTGATAATTCGTGGACGTATAGTTTTGTCTTTGCTCCTGTTTCTTGTGTTTCTGGTAAATCTATAACAAAGTCAGAAGTGCTTAAACTTTCATTTAGATTTCTATGTCGTGTATCAATATATATTTTACGAAAGTTCATTATATTTATATTAATTAATTAGATAAAAAATATCAATAATTAATTTAATGAAGAATAAATATTATTTAAAAGAAGGAAAATTAAAATCATACAACCCGCTTCATCAAGGTTATGAGTTGTCTTCAACAACTCATCAGCTTGATCAGTTGTCTTCAACAACTCATCAAGGTCATAGTGAAATGTATAGAAAAATAATTAATGAAATTCAACAAGAAAAATCATTATTCAAACCTAAATATAATAATAATTTATCTGACACAGAATGATTAAACAAAGCATATACAAATGGTAAAGGTTATTATTTGGATAATAATAAACTATATGTTGCTGGAACATTTGGTAAGTCTAATATTATATCAAATATTAATGATATTTTAAGTGATATTACAATTCCATTTGGCTTAAGTTCATTCAGTGAAAGGTATAGAGATATTAGCGATATACTTGATGAAAACCAAAATATTAGTGAAGTTATTTCACATTCATTGGGTAGTAGTGCGAGTGCTAAATATTTAAAAGAAAATCCTGATAGAAATATTAGATTAGCTACTTACGGGGCTCCTTTTATTTCAATGTCAAACAAAAACAATGACAACTACACAAGCATACGAAATTTTGGAGATATAGTCAGTATTTTGGATAGAGGCAGTATAACATCAAATAGAGGAGGTTTTAACCCATTAACAAATCATCAACACTCATTATATGGTGATACTGGCAAGGATGTATCAAGAAGCATTGAACCTGTAAAGGAAATTTTGTAGTCTTATATATAATGCCTAATAATGATATAAAAAATACTATAAATCCTAAAAAGAAAGTCAGTTATGATGACATTAAGAAAATAGTAGAGGATGAACCTAATTATAAGGTTGAAAATAATAATATTAAAAATAAATCTAAAAAACTATTAAATAAAAAATCTAAAAAAGAAGTTATAGATTATTCACACTTTAAAATAAATTAATTTAATAATAGAATAATTAATATTTTTCTATTATTAAATATATAAGTTATGGAAACATTAGATATTGAAGATGTCCTTGTAGAGAAGAATTTAAGATTTAAGTTAAAAGATGGCGGTTCTTATGTTCGGTCAAAAGAAAGTAAAAACTTTTATCCTTCATCGGTTTCTACTTATACCGCTGATACAAATTCTGTAATTAGATTTAATATTACTGGACCACCTAATCAATGGATTTCACTTCCTACCATATTATTAGGATTTACACTAGAAAATACTGAACAGACCAATGCTGGAGCTGAACTACGTCCTATATCCGCTGGTGCATTCTTTTCAAGAGTGAGAGTGATGATGGGAGATGTAATAGTATGTGATTTGAATTCTACATCTCGTGCTGATGCTATGAAAGATTTACTTAAAACATCAGAAGCAAAGCGAGCAGATGAAGTTTTAGGTTTTGGAAATTCGTTTAATAATAACGATGTTAGATTTCTAACATATTCACAAGTAACCGGTACTGACGCAGTAGCAAGCGTTCAAAGGGGTGTAACAATTTCTAACAAACGAGGAATTGCTAAAGGTAAAAGTGCTAATGTATTTTATGATATGAATTTGAAATGCTTTAAGACTTGTGAAAACTGGATACCGCTATCTTACTGTCCTATAACCATAGAATTATATTTAGTGAATGATGCTAAACTACCAATTATTGCACAAGGCGCCACTTCTGCTTTCACTGCTACAAATACTTCTAACAGCTGGGCAATAAAAAACCAGTCATTAAAGCAACAGGTGTTTATTCTATTGATGATAGTTTATATGCAGAATATTCTAAAATATTAGAAACCGGTTCTCTTCCAATTACCTTTGAAACTGAAACGATGCAAGAACAAACAACACCTAAATCTAGTGAAATATTCACAACTATTGTAAGGAATGTATCTAAATTAAATAAAATATTCATTTCATCTTCTAATACATCAGACAAAGGTTATGTGGGTTCATTTGGACCAATTCTTAAAGAATACAACTCGCTATATCATCCATTGTCACAACAAGGCGATAAAGTTGATTCTGGATATTATAATTCAGAATATGATTTAACTGCTTCATTGGTTATTGGTAATCAAGTTATTCCATCACAAGAAATTCAAGGTGTTCGTGAAGCATATGTTCACTTAATGCATTGTGCTGACAATCCATTGTTGGTTAGAAGCGAGGACTATAAAACACAAGCATTTATGTTCGGATTTAATCTACAAAAATTAGAATCAGCAGCGTATACTGGTATGAATTTAAAAAATAATTCAAATATGGTAGTAAAAATTCGACCTCTTGATGGAGCATTTTTATATGGAACTGGAAATACAGCTCATCCAGCCGGTATTATGCCAGAGCGAATGTATATTCATATGGTTCATGAATGTATCCTTGAAATCCGTTCAAATTCTGTAACATTTTATGATTAAAATAAAAAAATATGATATTATTAATTTTCTAATTAATAATATAATATTATGAGCAAAAACTTAATGAATATCTTTGATATTACAGCAAATAGAATTAGGCAAGTAAAAGATGGAGCAGTCAATGATATAGAAGACCTTTACGCGAGTAAATCTGACATTCAAACAGTATTAGATAGTAAAGCAGACCAAGCAGACACCTATACAAAGGAGCAGATAAATGCTAATTTTTATGATATAACTGAAACATATGACAAAACAGAAATTAATGTATTATCAAATAATATTAGTTCAAATTCTTTTTTAATAGGTAATCTGACAATAACTTCAAATACAAATTTTAATAATATTTCATTAAATACAAGTTTAATAAATAATTTAAATTCTACTATGACAACTAATTTTAATAATATTTCTTCAAATACTAATTTAATTAATACAAATTTTAATAATATTTCATCAAATACAAGTTTAATAAATAATTTAAATTCTACTATGACAAGTAATTTTAATAATATTTCTTCAAATACTAATTTAATTAATACAAATTTTAATAATATTTCATCAAATACAAATTTAATAAATAATTTAAATTCTACTGTATCAACTAATTTTAATAATATTTCATCAAATTCTCATTTAATATCTCAATTACAAACAGGTTCATTTGATAGTAATTTATATTACAATAAAATAACAACTAATAATTTATTATCAGATAAATTAAATACATCAGTATTAAATAATACATTAATTCATAATATAACAACTACTTCAATTTTCAAAATAGCAAATTTTGGAAATGATAATAATTTCTTTGCAATGTATAATTATTTTGATAGTTATGTTTATGGAAATTTAAGTGGAGCAACTATGTTTTTAAATCAAAGAGGTTTTGGAGATGTAGAAATTAATAATTCTTCAACTTTTCAAAATGATAAAATATTATTAAATCATAATACTACAATATTATCTAATTTACAAGTATCAGGTTTATTTTCGTGTTCATCTATTTTAGATATAGCAGGTTCTGACGCTAGATATGTTTTACAATCAGATGGATTAAGTGGATTAATAACAGGAAATACAAATACAATTAATTCAATAATTACAAATGATAGCGCACAAGATACAGTAATAAGTCAAAAATTAGACAAAGTTAATACAACATTACAGACAGTAAACTCTCCATTAATACTTAGTTTAACAGATAATACTAATCCAATATTTAGAATTCAAGATGCTGTAAGTAATCAAAGACTAGAGTTTAAAAGAGGTTGTCAGTTAGACTCTTATCAAGGTTTACAAGGGGCAACTCCTTATCGATTATGGCTAGGATGGAATACAGGAGATGTTATTATTGGAAGACCTAATAATGCTTCAAGAATCACAATTAATGGTAATGTTCATACTTCATATAATTTTGCGCAGATGCACGGGACATCATATTTCGAAGGTGCTGTTTATATGAAAGGAAATTTATTTACAAATAATGATTTTTCAACGGATATTAAAACAAAAATAGATAATATCAATACTTCAATAAATGGATTAGAACCATACTTAGAAACATATACACCAGATGCAATAGAAGGTTTTTAGATGCATCATCCTAATTTTGTTGCTCTTTCTGTTGGTGATATTACTAATGCCAGCAATCAATATATGATGTGTGATGGATTAGTTAATAAAACTATTTTTAATAAACCTATAGATGTGTTAGGTAATATTTATACGAATGCTGATGTTAATTGTGATAATGTTAATATTGCTACTGATGGTAAATTGACAATTGATACAAATTGCGAATTATATAGATATGTTAGTGCTTTTTCATTTTTTGATATGAGGAATAGTGATGCTAATTCTTCAATTAGGTTTATTTGTGGAGACCCTGCTGTTCAATCTAACATAGTTGGAGCAGTTAATATTTCTACTGGATGGACTTTTAATACTGCTACTGCTGATTTTATGGGTAATTTATTTGCTGATGATGTTTATGTTAAAACTAATGGAGCATTAAGAAGCAATCATTTAGCACCTAATGGAGGATCGTTAGTAACAGTTGATACTAACTTAGCAGTTCAAAATGCATATTTAGCAACTAATACCATTCAATCATTTGATTTAACAACGGTTTCATTTGATTTAACAACGGTTTCATTTTTGGATAATATTTCAATGACTACTGGGACTGATATTAAAATGGGAACATCGGAAATATCAACTTATCATGATGGAACTAATTTATCTACAATTGATGTAATATTCAGAACATCAAACACTGCGTTTAGAGTTTCAGATGCTTCAAGTACACCTTCAGTTTTATTATCTATTGATAAGACATTTGGAACAACAGTAAATACTGGAAGTTTTACAAATAATGCTCCATCGACTTTTAATGAAAATGTAACAGTTGCAGGAACGAAAAAATTGTTATGTAATTTAATTGAACCATCAACAGGAACTAATATAGATTTAACAGCAACAACAGTAACCATCAACGGAACGTTTGTGGATTCATCTGATTCAAGATTGAAATATGATATAGACAATATCAAATCTAATTGTATGAATGTTATTAAGAAATTTAAACCGAAGAAGTTTAAAAGACACGATAGAAATGATGGCGGTAAAACTCATATAGGATATATAGCAGATGAAGTGTTAAAAGCAATCCCTAAAGAATTTGAAAATGTTGTTAGTAAAGACAGAGAGTATTTAGGATTAAATTATTTAGTTTTACCCGTGTTAGTTCATAAAGCAGTATTAGAATTAAATGATAAAGTAGATAAACTTGAAAAAGAAATTAAGGAATTTAAAAAAGAAAAAAATAAATAATTTAAATATATAAATATATAAATATATAAGTAAATAAATAAATAAATAATTAATATATCTAGATATATATATGGACATTGACAGAAAAGTTAAAATAGAAGTATTATTTCAAAATGATAGTATGAGAGAGAAAATTTGTTACTGCGGTTGTAGAATTACTAAGTTAAATAAAGATGAATTTACATTAGATAAATGTAATAATAAAGAATGTAATTTTAGTCATTCTAAATTTGATGAATATATTAAAGAATTAAAAAGACAAAGAAGAGAAGAGGACTTCGACAGACGAGCAAGGAAGTGTGATAGGATATGTACTCCTTTTATGTGGGGGTTTTGTTGGCCTATTCTAATTCCTTTGAATATTTATTATTGTATTGTATACCTTTGAATATTTATTATTGTATTATATTATAATCTAAATAATAATATATAATGGGTAATTCAAGTAGTAATGTTGAAACTTCATCTATTGATAAAATTAATGATATTGATATAGAACAATTAGATTTAAGTAATATTGATAAATTACAGTTAAAAGCAATTAAGCAAATGAGTGAAAGAATGTGTAAAATTGAAAAAGAAAAATCTGATAAATTAATATATAGATTACCGGTTCAAATTTGTAGTTATTCATTATTTTGAATTAATAACATAAAGCCTTTGGCTTAATGCTATTAATTGCAAAGATAAAAATAAAAGTCATCAAAAATAATTTGGTCATCTTCATTGATGACTTTAATAGTTATTTTTTTCACTTGTAATGAAATAAAATTAGCCATATCACTCGCATACACCAATTTAACTTTATGAAGGTCTTTATTAAGAAAATAATAAATATCAAATAAATTAATTGATATTAAAGTTCGATTACACACATGAAACCAACGAGTAAACGAGCTAAATGTAACAAATATATCATATTCAATAAATAATTTTTAATGGTTTATATTTTTTATGTAATTTATCTAACTCACTTAAATTAAAAATATATGATATTCCATTATTAATATTGATATTATCAATTTCAAAATAATGTATGTTATTTTATGTTATTATATTTATGTTATATACTGGTTTATATTTATTAACATAATTTTTAATAACATTATTATTTTTTATTTTTAATAATCTAACATCGCCTAAACTATAAGATAATACTATGTCTTTAATTTCTATTGGTAAATCATAAAATATCATATAATATTAATATATATTTAATTATTTAATTATTTAATTATTTAATTAGTAATTTTCAATTATTGAGAAAACTTTTTCATAAACATTTTATCTGGATTCTTTTCTAAAAGGTTAATATATAAAAAACTATGCGGTTCATCAGTGGCAGTCTCATATATTTTATAAATTAGTTTCTTGCTTTCATGTAAATTATCGCTTCTAACAATTGCTGATAATTCATCTTGCAATATTTCTATCTCTTTAAAATTTCTAACTTTACAATAAAACAAATGACTTATATTTACCCTAATAATTGGTGGTACGGTTGATGATTTTTGAAGACTTACAAGTGTTGATATTCCACTATGACGACCTCTACAAAATAAAGAATTAAACAATTTGTTATTTCTTGTTATTGCTGGATTATCAGATACATCATCCAAAATTACCAAAATATTAAATAATTTCTTCGTTCCTTGTTTTTTCTGGTATTCAATTATTTTATTTTGAGTTTCTATAACTCTTTCTAAATCTTCAACATTGAATTCATCCCACCAACACGGTTCTTTATCATTATCTACTTTCAAACCTTCCTTAATGTATTTCTTCACTGGCAACCAAATACTATCCAAATTTACAGATGGAGACCAGATAAAAATTCTTTCAAATGCGCCTCTATAAATATCAAGTATCATTGATACAAGTAAAGTTGATTTTCCAGAACCAGACGGGCCGACGATCATAGCTCTCATCGGCAATTTAGGGACGACCTCGTGCTTGCTTTGCTTAAAGTCATATTTGATTTCATCAATTGGTTTTACATCAGGCATAATAAAAATAATATTAAAAATACTTATAAAAAATATAATATAATTATATCATAATGCTAAGAGAATCTATTAATTTAAGTGAAGTAGATAGTATTCGAACTATATATAAATTTGGTGATATTTTAGTTCCAGATACTGGCCAAGTATATTATGATACGATTTTGTTGTTTTTATCGATAATTAAAAAACAAAATATTATAATATCTAAATCATCAATCGAAAACGAGGATACCCTAAATTATAATAAATTAGTAAATTTTATGAAAGATTATTCCTATATATATACAAATGAAATGATAAATAGTGTACAAGAAATTATTAATAATAATATTCTAGATGTTAGTATATCAACTGCAGTAAAACTTACTAAAGAAAATAGTTTAAATACATATTCTATTTAATATTAATGGAACATCTTTTTTATGATATGCTGGCAGTGAATATCATAAAAATGGAACAGGCTTTCCATTGTTTTCAATCAATAAGCATTGAAGCTAATTAGTTTTGTGTCTTGCTCGCGTGTGCAATGAAAACCCCAAGTGCTGTGCCCCACCAATATTCTATTATGCATGAAAATAATAAGATTAAATAATTATTTTATCTTATTATTTATATGACTATTATCCATTGCAGTTGTGGTAAAACTTATGATGACAAATATTTATTTAAACATATAAATTCAAAAAATCATCAGAGATTTGTAGAATATAGATGGAATAAAGACGATACAATGAAAAAACTTTACAGGAAAAGAAAGACAGAAATGAAAAATAATTTATCTTATTATTTAATATGAAAAGGAGTTATACAGATTATATTAATATAATAGATGAAATGGAGAATATAGAACAAGTACTAATAACTGATAATAGATGTAAAAAATATGTTATTTTATTTTAGAATTAATTAAGTTTTTGATACAATATATTAAAAATATAAATAATAATATAAATGGGAAAAAAGAAAAACAAAAAGAATAAGACAGGTTTAAGTGTTTCATCAACTGATGAAGAAATTGTTAAAGAAACATCAGTTATTGAGGTTGTTTGTCCTACATGCAAAAGAATGTTAGAACTTAAGAATGAATTACAAATAAAAAATAATAAAAGTTGTAAATGTTCATGTATTCCAACAAGTTTCAAAATAAGTAAAAATGATAAGAAAATGAATATTGATAAAACTAAAGACAGTATCAACTTAGAAACTGATGTCCATAGTATAACTTTTAAATGGGGTAAGGATGCATCACTCTCGGGAAATGGTGATAAGGAAACTCAGGAAACTATTAAACAAATCATGAAAATTAGTATTTAAAGAGTAGATTTAACATAATTGCACTTTATAAATATATATAATTAAATAAATAAATAAATATCTAATTATTTATATAATCATAATGCCAACTATGAATGGGCAAGATCATAGAATTATAACTTTTGATGATGAAGAAATTAATGATATATTCGATGGTGATAAAAACTTTGCTAGACAATTGAGTATAGAATATTTTTATTGGTTAGATGCTAAATTTAATAATAAATATTTTATGAAAGGTATAACTAAACCGGATAAATTTGATAAAATGTTGAAGTTTTTTGAAATTACAGGTAACTATGAAGGTTTAATAAAATTGAAAAATAAAATTGATGAAAGACTC
The DNA here is from genome assembly GCA_963377175.1 of Effrenium voratum. NCBI lineage: Eukaryota > Dinophyceae > Suessiales > Symbiodiniaceae > Effrenium > Effrenium voratum. The sequence continues at coordinate 81,117 of CAUJNA010000108.1, forward strand.
TTAGAATATAATTTATTTACATATATAACATTAAATTATTCAGGTAAATTGTATAATAAATAAATAATTATCTAAATAAATATATAGTAATGTCTGAAAATGAGAATTATACTATTAATGATTTAATGAAGAAGATAACATTAATTGGTAAAAATATCAAAACCTTAAATGATATGATTAAATCGATTGATGACAAAATGAAACCAGTTGAACGCAATGAAGATAAAGAAAAAATCGAAAAGATATTTCAAGCAAAATCTATAGGAAGACCAACGGGTGATTATCCTACAAAGCAAAAGAAATACTGTGATATGTTGAATACAGGAAAAATCAAACAACCAAAGCAACAAACATTAGAATTTTATAAAATTTCAAAAAATGATGATGGAGTATATGTATTATTTGAATAATTAATAATCTAAATAATTCTAATAAATGAACTTATTAGAATTATTTAGTGGAACAAAAAGCGTCGGAACCATAGCAAAGTCGCTTGGATTTAATGTAATATCATTAGACTTGAAAAATGCTGATATCAACACTGATATTTTGGAGTGGGATTACAAACAGTTTGACAGAAACCATTTTGATTTTATTTGGAGTAGTCCACCATGCGCTGAATACAGCATAGCAAAAACTCAGGGAATTAGGAATATCGAATATGCAAATAATATTGTCTTAAAAACTATTGAGATTATCAAATATTTCAATCCTAAATATTTTGTAATCGAAAACCCACAAACCGGATTATTGAAACATCAGGAGTTTATGGATGAGTTTGATTTTAAAGATGTAGATTATTGTAAATATGGAATGCCTTACAGAAAACGCACTAGGCTCTGGAATAACATTACAACTTGGAAACCTAGAGAATTATGTAAAAAGGATTGTGGTAACATCAGGAATAATAAACATATTGAAACTGCGCAACGTTTGCCAAGTGGAAACAAGGAACAATGGGGAGACAATCCAACAATACATAAGCAGGAAGACCTATACAAAATACCTAGCGAATTAATTTGTGAAATCTTAGTGAGTTTGACATTTCCTGAGTGATTTCCAATCAAGAAACTTTGGTTTCAGATTTTGGAAATTGGGATTTCCTAATTGGAAACTGGTATTGGACACCGGTATTTCCTAATTGAAAACTGGTATTCCTAATTGGAAACTGGTATTTCCTAATTGGAAACTGGTATTGGACACCGGTATTTCCTAATTGGAAACAGGACATTTCAGAGTGGTATTTTGGATGAGGAAATAATACATGTTTAGTGGTGTTTCCATTTTGGAAATGGCTTTTTGGAACAGGTGTTTCCGTTTTGGAAATGGCTTTTTGGAACAGGTGTTTCTGAAATGGAAATTGCTGACAAGTTAAATGAGGTGCTATTCACTGAAGATAGTGATGTTGCAAGAAATAGCAGATTTTTATGTTTAACCCATAATTCTTAATCATACTATGATTATAACATTTATACCCTTATATGTTATAATTATAATGTAAAATGACTTAAAGGAATAAATACTTAATATAATAAGAGGAAAATGCCAATGATAGGAGTGACAGAAAAAGAGCTGGAACAGGATAGAAAGATAATATTGAGATTCATTAAGGATAATCCCTATCCATCGTATAAACAAGTCATTGAAATAATTAAAAACGATAAAACAATGAAAGATATATATCCAGATATGTTCACTGAGTATGGAGAACAAAATCATCAATGGATAAAAGAGATTTACGAAAACATAATGAAAGAAGAACTCGTTAAACGTAATGGTAATAGTATTAATGAAAGAGGAGGAATGACAACAATGCATTGTAATTATTATACTTTGGTATCAGTGGTGCGTTATTTAATACAACAAAGAGCACCAATGAAAGATTATGACGTTAACTTAATCTGGTATAATATCAGAAACATTTTGAGCAGTTCTTGGAACAACATAGGAGACTGGAAACACTAAAAACAGGTTTAATCATACTATGATTATCACATGTAAAATATTATATGTTATAATTGTAATATATTTATCGTTTGTAAAGATTGAAATATTATATTTTCCTAATTTGCTTGTCTCTTTCAAAGTGCGTTGTTTAGACTTGGCATGCTTCTTCAATTTGTTCGTGCTTTGGCTGTTTGTTTTTGTTTTGTTTGATGCTCTTGTGATATTTTTTGTTGGTATGTTGCTTTGATTTTTGTTGATGTGTGTTTTTGAGTTTGGGTTCTTTGATGATTTAGAGTGTTGCTGTTTTGTTGGTATGCTTGTTTGAATTATTTAATGTTGCATGCTGTGATTAAATATTTTTGTTGGTGGTTGTGATTATTTATTTTGTTTGCTTGTTGTTCTGGGTTTTGTTTTCTGTTTGTTGTGTTGCTGTTGGAAAAAAATAGTAGAAAGAATAATTCTTTGAATTCTCCTTTTACTATTTTTCCCCCCCAACCCCTTGTGTTATTTTTTCCTTGTGTATTGTTTTTCTTTTTGTTTTGTTTTTCTTGTTTGGAGCCCTGTTAACAGCGTAAACGCTGGCATTTACAGCATTTTGCTTTCCAAGAAAGCAAGAAAAGGCAACAACCCAAAAAATAAATGCGCGCCCATAGAGTAGAGGACCGAAGAAGAAAAAAGCAAAACGGGACAGGAACGAAAGATAGTAGTGTGCAACACATGCTGTGCAGGAGGTGGGCGAGAATGTGAGCGCCAGCTGCAGCCGCTTCAATTTCTTGATACTTACTGTGTTTCTACGGCCGCGTCATGCACTTGCCACCCTGAGCCCCTCACTATCTCTCTATCTCTGTATATCTCTCCCGCTCTACATGCGTATGTACATACACATTTTTTTTGGGGGTGTTTTGAGGCTGACAACACTTTACTGCTTGCTGATAGGTGCACTGGCTCATGCTGTGAATTGCTGGGTTGGCGTTGTTTCGTACTGCTATATGTTCCAGGAATAAGAAACAATAAGCGGATCTTGTTGTTGCTGGGCTGCTCTTCAACCTTTGTTTAGGTTGGATGACCCTGGCTTATGTCAGGCGCTTTGCATCTCTGGCTGAAATTGAAAAGTACCCTGTGCAGGATTATAACTGGTGGTGGCGATCCTTCTTCACCAGCGCGTCTTCCGCGCTCTATGTGTTTGCATATTCTTGCACCTGCCTTATGTTGTGCTTCAAGATGCAAACATAATGTATCGCACGAGGCTTGTACTACTTCACCCGTATGCAGCCTGAGACACAAGAACCGAGCGAGAATGTGTGTATTTAATGCATTGGGCACTAAGGATTGGGCATTATGTGGGTGCTTTGCTGTACTTTGGCTACATGCCTCCTGCCTAAGCTTTCCCAGCACAAATCGAAGGATTGACATTGTGCACACACCAGAGCCAAGGTTTGTCATTTCCTACACTTTCGCGCTTATCACGGGTGCCATTGGGATACTTGGCTGCAGCTGCATGCCAGGGCAATTTCGTTTCCAACGCAGACAAGTCATGTGGTGCAAGTGCTCGTGGTGATTCGCTTGAAGCACGGTGATCATCATGCGATCCGCAAAGGTTCAGTGCCACATTCATGTTTGTGCGCACCATCTATGGTGGCTCGACAGAAGTTGCAAGGACTTGAGCACTGGGATGAGAAAGCAAGCGGCTGAGGCTCAATCAAGATAGATTAAGCATCCAGAACTTCAAGGCTAGCTGCTCAAGCAGTCATAACCTGCGACAGGCTTGGAGCTCAGTTCTGCAATTTGCGAGCAGACGTGTCAGGCTTGGAGCATCAGCCATCCTACCGAAGAAGGCAAGTTGAAGTTTGCAAACTTGTGGCTTTGGTCATCTTTGGTCCTTGATTGGTCAGGTCGTGATGCTGAACACGCTAACGACATACCTCAGCCACTGAGTGCTAATTCACAGAGCATGCGTGAGATTGACAACATATTGCGGGTGGCAGCAAGCAAACTCAACGCATTCTTGTCAAGCAATTCTTCCGGGATTTGCGATTCATGCTTTCATCAGCAAGTGTAGACATGATTGACATAGCATAGTCATAGTTCGCGTTTGGAAACAGAACGCCATTGAGGAGGAAAGAGATGTTCAAAAACGAAGCACGGGCTTTGCAAAGGGAGCGCCTTGATATTGGGCGCTTTGCGTTGGCAACATGAGCATCACTTTGGCAGCTGTCAGCTGTTAAGGGCAATATCTGGCAGAATCTCTTTGCTTGGCAAGCTTGCATGTTTTTACTGTCACAGCAAATCCAGTCCAGTGGACTTTGCCTGACGAGCACAAGGCCATGACTTTGATTTGATGTTGGATAGACTCGGCCATGACTTTGCGGTCCCTGCCTGTGGTGGACTCAAGGTTTGTTGTCGGAACACGTGACACGGCTCTCGACATGTTGAAAGATCGATGTCAGGCTGCAGCAGCAGACAACCACGCCTGTGTGGTGCAGGCTGAGTGAAATATTCACTGCACTTGCCGCACTGAGCGTTGCTGCAGGTTGCTGTTGGCAAGGCTCATGCCCTCCTCCTGACAGATGAAGGAGTGTTGTACAGCTGGAGCTCCCGATCTGTTTCTAGTGCATGTATAATATGCACGCATTGAGTTGCAAAACGTTTTTTTTGTGTGTGTGCTGTTTGCAGCTTGATATGCTCCCAGCATGGCAGGGGTGCCAACAACGATTGCGGGCAGCTGGGACGTGTTTGCTACAACCAGGTGAGACATGCCACACAGCTTCTCGCACGGTCAATGCGGATGCAGGAGAAGATGTTGAAGCCAGCTCCAGTGATTGCGGGCATCAAGTCTGGACCTCGTGAAGGTCAAGGGTCGTGTGATCATGACCCGCTTGCTTCATGGCAGCTCAGGCAAGAAATTATAGTTCAGATTGCTTGTGGCTTGACGCTTGACTGCACTCAAGCAGCTAGTGTTTAAACCTATTGAGGTGCTGGATTGGTATGGTCGGAAGTCGGAAGTCGGAAGCTTTGGTAGTTCATGCTTTCTTTTGGTGCTAGTTCTCAGCTGTTTGGGCAGTTAACAAGGGGGCCATTTGCAGGCAGACTATCGTGGTTGCGGCTAGAGCGAACAAAGAAGGAACGACCTGCGAAGCACAGGAACCATTGCCTCGCCTTGACCCAAAAGGGTGCCCTGTACGCCTGGGGCCACAACAGAGTCTCTAGCTCGGATTGCTGGAGAAGTCATGTTTTGCTTACAGAGGAAGAGGGGGACGCTCAGGCTGGTCAACTGGGAGTTGATGGTTTCAACACACATGCGGCTGTCGAAGATCTAGCCAGGAGCTTGCAAATCAAGTGTGGACGCTTTGATCAACTTCCATCGAACCTGAGGCAGTCAGCGCTCCAACATACGTGAAGTCATTCAACGGACAGGCGACGCAGGGATGCAAAGAGACACATGTCAGGCTGTTTTTAAAAGGCCCTTGAGCTGTTTACTATTTTTGAGCCGGAATCTGAAGGCTTATTTGTGGGTTTGAATTTCCCCAAAAAGACAGACTTCTTCTGAAACGGATTCCGTTTTGGAAATAAGTCTTATTGTTACGCGATAGCTGCCATCGGAACCACTCATTGAGTGTTTGCCTTGGAATGTACGCAGATGGTTTCAGCAGATGTTGGCTCAGGAAAGCAGAAAATAGGGACAGCTCCACACTTTTGAAGACCAGAAAGCAAAAACCAGACGTGGCACATTGCTGTTCATTCTCCTGTTCAGCATGTTGGGGGCTACCAAGGGTTCATGCCATCCAGTGAAGGAATCTCTACTGGGTCAACTGGGCAGGATGGATCTCTTTGTGCAAGAAGCTGCAGCTGTGGTCCAGAGAGCTCCGCTTGCGTCACGGTGAGGGGAGAGGCACTGAGCCGCCTGTTGAAGCTTTGGGATCCGTGCCTGCGCAGGTGTACGTGTGGGGAGCAATCAGTCTTTTGGATTTCAAAGCTATGTTTGATTTGTGAAGACCAATCACGTCCTCTGTGATCCGAAGGCTACTACTTGATTGGCTCGCAAAAGAAGTACGGTGGAGGTGAGAACGCTACTGTTCAGGACTGAGTGTTGTATGCACACCACCATCCAAAGATTGATCACACTGCAGCGTCACTCTTGCCTGCTAAACTGAGGTGCCTGTTTGCATCAAAAGCTTGCCCAAAGAGTTGTACGCTGATGACATGGGGCCAGACCAGGCTGGACTAGCCATGGTGTGAGGTGCTATGGAAACAAGTACAAGAGTGTGCATGCCAGGTGTCCCTTTACAAGGACAATGTCAGGGATTGGATATTTCAAATATTTCTAACAGTTTCACAGTTTCACTTTTCAAGGACACAGTCGCTTGCAATATATCGTGGCTAGCTCAGTGAAACCCTGACATTGGCACCTAGCACTTGGCTGCAAGGAAGCTGAACATCGAAGATGACATGGCAAGCCTCATCCAGTCGTTGAAGACTCGCTCCTCCCAAGCAGGATCCTCAGCATGGCAGTCACCCGTCCACACATGCCTTCGCGTGCTCAGTTGCTGTCCGTGCTGCGAACCAAGCGGCGCGCGACTAAATTCTGCAAGCTGACACTGGAACAGCATTTTTGAGAAGGCTGATCCGTCCCTCTCCCTCCCTTTCTCACTCCCTCTTTTCTCTCTCGCTCTCTCTCTCTCTCTCTCTTTCTCTCTCTCTCTCTCTCTCTTTGTATCACTCTCTCTCTCTCTCTCTCTTCCAGGCCTTCAGTTGAGCATGCGTGAGTGCGGGACTGCACGGATGACTCTTCCGCACGCGAGGGCAGAAGCAAATGACCGGCCAACAGGTGGTAGCCTGGCTGATTTGGCTCTGCTGTTTCACTCCTTGCAGGCATTGAATCTGCCCAGGGTTGTGACACTTTTTGCAAGGTGAAGACGACTTCGATGTCGAGGACAGAACAGCCACGCCTGGATTAGCAGCAGACCTCTCAAAATATTGCACGTAGGAGCTTCGCCAATTGCATCATGACTTTCAGAACCAAAAGAAGGCAAGAGCGTGGCAATGGAGCTCCACTTCACGATGCAACATGCACAAGGTTCTGCAGACGCAGATGGATGACTTGCAGAAGCAGTCTGGGTCCAGGGCAGGGAGAAAGATGCAAGAGGACAATCAGCATGAAAGTTCACCACTGTGAATTGAGGCTCAGCTCCTATCGGACCGAGCTGGCCAGAGTGAAGAGAGAGTCTTGCCCGTAGAAGCAAAGCGTAATGTGAGTCCAAGCTGAGAGACGGACACGTGCGCAAATGCAAGGCTGACAGTGTGCGATCAGCAGGATGCTGCACTAACAGAAACAGCTCGGAATTTGGAGGCAGGAACTTTCTGTTTCACTTGTTCAACCTGGCCATGCTCCTTGAGGCCAGGAAAGACCAAGTTGAGGCCAGCGCAGCGTCCAAGTCTCAACCAGCAGCTTTTTTGGGTACCCGGTCTTGCCTGCACCCGAGGAATAGACGTACACTGGAAACAAAGCTTCATGACATTAGCCACTTCAAGTCGTCGAACCAACGCAAAAGGCTCCAGGCGGGCGTACCTCCGTGGAAAATTTGAAAGTCTATACTTGTGCCAGTTGGGGATGGATTTGCATGACAGTTGCTGAACGAGCGTGACGAGACTGAACGCCAGCTGCTTCGCCTTACCCAGGCCAGCCAATGTGTCAGCCAGCAATTTGGTCAACAGATAGAGCGATTCTTTGCAGGAGCTCACTTTGGCAATGAACCAGCAGCAACAGGCAGGTCTTCTGCTGATTTGCAGTGTTGTACCGTGCGAGTGACCTTGCCATCCTTGGGTTTTCATCAGAGTCTTTATTTGGTCGTTGTCCTGACAGGCATGACCCTGAGCAGAGTATCGTTGAGTATCCAGCAGTGAATGATGACATTCAGCTTTGGCTCCTTTCCTTTGAACTGTTGTTTTTTTGATTCTTTTACTGTCCTTGTAGTATATTCGATGCTTCTTGCCCTCAGTTTGCTCACTGTAGTTGACTTTTTGGTGTGGGCAATTTTCTTGTTGCGCTTACTGTCTGTACTCATTGTGCTTACTGCATGCTAATGTGCTTGTTGCAGCTACCTTGCTCATTGTAATATAAATGTACTCAATATGCTTATTGTACTTTTCGTGCTGATTGAGCTTGTTCTGTTGCGCAGGTGGTACACGTTGCACCTGCTGGAGTTTACTCTGCGTTTGCTGTTTTGTATCCAGTACACCTGGTGGGGCTGTTGCTCAATGCTTGTGCTTGCCTTTTGAGCTTAGCATGTGTACCGGTTGTACTTGCGTTCTTTCTGCTTTTGTGAAACGCACTGCATGTGTACCAATTGTGCAGGTTTAACTTGTTGCACTCAGTCCGCTCTATCTCACAGTGCTCATAGTGTGCTTACTGCACTCACTGTACTCATTGTACTCATTGTACTCATTGTGCTTATTGCGCTCATTGTGCTTATTGAACTTCTTCGACCTGATGTACTTGTTGCATTTTTTGCACTTCTTGTATGACTTTTGCTTGTTTGTATCCTTTGTTTGTTTGTTGCCGATTATTTTCTGTACAGCTCATGCCCGTTGTGCTTCAAAGTGCTTGCTGTGCTTGTTTTAGTGCCTGACTTCATAATGTAAATGGGTTACACAGGGGTTGTACAGGAACATTCCAGGGTACCCCAACTCAACATTTTTGCGTGTGGCTTCTGGGTAGGTTAAGGCCTTTGAGAATCGCCTACATTTGGTGTCAGAACCCCCCCACACTGGGCAATTGTCTGTGTACTTATCGTGCCTTGTTTTGTTTGTACTCATTGCTGATGGTAGTTGTTGGACAGAGTGTCCTGTTGCACTCGTGCTGCACTCTTTCCTTTCGTAAGGTTTAGGATTATCTTGAATGCCCCAGTTCTTTGGCAGACTGTGCTGTCTGTGTTGCTGTTTGTCCTTCTAGCTGTTTGCACCCTTTGATTGCATCTGTGTGGCTCTTTGTCCCCTCTTCACTGCATGCATCTGTTGTGCCCAACTTGTGCTTATGGCGCTCTTTGGCCGGTTTGGTCACCGCTCTCATCTTGTATGATGTGTGTTTTTGGTGCACTCCTGGTATTCACTATATTGTGGCGCCCCTTGTACTTTGAGCAAGGCTTTTTCGTTGAGCAACTGCCCGCGGCCCTGCGCTTTTTGGTGAGAGGGTGAATCAGGAAACGACTAGAGGCATGTTAGGAAACAACCAGAGGCAAAACAGGAAACCAAGGGGTCAGGAAACAGAACATTTGAGTCAGGACACGTTTGATGTAGGGTCGGCTCATGGTTGGTTGCGAGGGTGGCTTTAGATTTATTTCAGAGTGGGGTGTGTGCTGCTTGTTTAGGCTTTGCACTGGGACCGGGTTTGCTTTGATTTATGTGCGGTTTCAAGTTTGTACAAGGTTGAATTGGAGTGCGTTTAGGTTTGATTTGGAATGGGTTCGGGGGTGTGTGTACAGCTAGTTCAGGCTCCTTTTATTTTGCCATTATCAAGGTGGTAGAGTTCAAGGGGACCAACACTGGTTTCTGACTTTGATCATCCTCAAAAGCAGCCGAAGCAATGGACCCAGGAGTTTATGCCTGGTTTGGGATGAGGTGATGGTTATGGGTTTTGGGCTCGGGGGTGATTAGGGCAGGTTAAGCGTTGTTTTGCACTTGGCTTAGCCTGGGTTTAGGCTGAAAGTTGGATTAGGCTTTCTTTATAGTTGGTGCAAGTTTGTCTTGAGTTGGTTAGTGTTGGCTTTAGAGTGTGTTTCGGTTTTGATGAAGCTCGGTTTGGAGTCGTTCCGCCACATTTATTTTCGGTTTAGGGTAGGATTGGGGTTGGTGTAGGTCTAGTTCAAGATTGGGTTGAATTGGTTTCTGCTGGTGATAGGGTTTGTTTCGGGATTTTCGTGTTTGCTTTGGTCTGCTTGCTTTCGGCAGCCTTCGGGTTGGTTCCGGTTTGGTTTGAGGTTTGCCTAGTGTTGGTTTTGATTGGCCTAGGATGGGTTTAGGGCTGGTTTGGGGTTGTTTAAATTTGGTTTAGGTTTGCTTTGGGGTGATTTAGGTTTGGTTCCGGGTTGATTGAGGTTTCGTTGGGGTTGGTTGGTTTGTATATATTGGTTCGAGGTTTGTTCTGGGTTCGTTTCGATTATTGTCTGCTTGATTTATATTCTTTCAGGGTGGAGTTGTGGTTGGTTTAGACTTCGTTCAGGGTGGGTTTTGGGTCGGGTTTGGTTGGGATGAGGGTTGGTTTTGTTTCAGGGTTGTCTAGGTTGGGTTAGGTCGCTTTGGTTTTGGTTATGTTTCTTTAGGGATGGATTAGGTTTCTTGTTCTTCTTAGGGTTGAGTTGGCTTTTGCTTTGGTTTATGCTTGATTTAGGGTTGGTTTTGGAATAGTTTAGGGTAAGTTTGCTTTAGTGTTTGTTTCGGGTTTGCTTAGGCTTGGTTTAGCTTGGTTTAGTTTGGTTTCGGTTTGGTTTGCGCTTGGTTATGGTTCGCCGATCTGTTTACATTGTGTGTGGCGCCAAACCTTTCCTTAGGTAACCTATTTTCCCTGCAGAACCTGACCCTGAACACGACATTGTGTTTTGTGACACTCTCTCCTTTGCTCGACTCTTGTTTTCTGACTCAGCTCAGACTGTTTCCAGAAACGCCCCTCACCCTATGCTTGGCACGTTTCTCTGGATGCTGGGATGCTGGGGATGTTGGGATGCTGGGATGCTGGGGATGCTGGTGATGTTGAGGATGCTGGTGATGTTGAGGATGCTGGTGCTGGGGATGCTGGGGATGCTGGGGATGCTGGGGATGCTGGGGATGCTGGGGATGCTGGGGATGCTGGGGATGCTGGGGATGCTGGGGATGCTGGGGATGCTGGGGATGCTGGGGATGCTGGGGATGCTGGGGATGCTGGGGATGCTGGGGATGCTGGGGATGCTGGGGTTGATGCTGGGGATTGATGCTGGGGATGCTGGGACCTTCTTGTACTTCTAGTTCGTCAATCTCACAATGCCCTCAGACAGATGGTGTGTCTTTGTTGAGGTAAGGCACACACACACACAGTCATATCTCTTCGCAACAACTTTTGAGATAGTATTGCCTTTCAATCGAAACCCAACCTCCCAATGCCTCTTGGCACTTCAGAACCACATACACCCGAGCAATGGCACCATTTCCTTTGCCGTTGTGGTATTTTCGCCTCTTCGATCCTTTGCCCTTTGGAAATCCCTTGCTCGAGATGCCGAGAGATCAGATCCCGTGCTCCCTTTTTGGCGTAGGCCCTTCCGTCAGTATTCGCCCGGTTGAAGTTGTTGACCGAGCAGATCACGGCAATGTGTTCATGTTGAGGCCCAGCACATGGACAGCACACTTGGCAGCCTTCAAGCTATCTAGTATTCTACATGAGCACTGCGCACACTGCTGTTATATTATAAGGCTTTCCAGTGTCAAAAGATTAAATATTCGCTTGGCATGGTTTGAATGCAAGCTTGGCCCGCCAGTTTGATAGCCGGACGAGAATGATCCGTTCCCTCCACGGTGAAGCAGGCTGGCTGCTGCCGGGGAATGCCCTTGTATGTTTTATGCCTGATGCATTGAGCTCAGGCAACAAGTCGAGCTCTCTGGCTACAACCTCAGTGTTTGCAAGGATGTTTCTGAATCTGTTCCTGCTCAGGACGAGAAGGGGCTCAAGGTCCTGGACATGAAGAGAAGGGCCGTCATCTTACTGGTCTTCCTTGCCGGGCTGGTGGGCCATGGCTTTCAATCTTGCAAGGAGCTTGCGGCTACCGAGCCTGTCAAGCTTGCCGGAACGGGGCCGGGGAACTCAGAAAAACTTGGAAAATACAAGACTAAGACCGTACATCAGGTAGAAAGACTCGCAGCTAGCAACTTAAAGACTTAGCCCGACAATGAACTTTACGTATATGTGACCATTTATATGCGCCTGCGTGTGTGCTTGCATGTGCGTATGCCTAGCTACACATGTTCCTACCTCCAGACATACGGACATATAGACATGGGGACATACAGACATACAGACATACATACATGCGTACATGCAGAGGGACACGGACACAGGGACACAGACATGCAGACACAGCTATGAACTGGCATCAGCTTTCTGCCTCATGAGTGCGGCACTCAAGATTCTTAGAGAGTTTCGGTGGTGGGCTGTCTTCCAACCCCCCACTTAACCCAGCCAAAACCACAAGCTAAACCCGCACCTATGCCAACCCTAAAGAACCTATACCCCAAGTCACCAATGGGGCATTCCAAAACCAACTTTAATCAGCAGCCAATCCCAAACGAGCCAACCAGCCCTAAACCCACCCTAATCCAGCCCAAAACCCAGCCCTAAACCCGCCGTAAACCAGCGCACGAAGCGAAACCCACTCGAAACCAACCCTAGACCCATGCTAAACCACCACTAAACCAACTCAACCATCCTAAAACCAGCCCTAAACCACCCTAGACCAACCCTGAACCAGCCTTAAGCCCAACTCTAAACCCACCGTAAACCAGAGCAAAAACCACCAAACATCAACCCCAGCAAATCCTAAGCAAACCCAAATCCACCCGAAACCAACCCTGAACCAACCCTGGATCCATACTACACAGCCCACCCGAAGCCCACCCTAAACCAGCGCTAAACCAACCCTGAACCAAGCCAAAAACCCACCCTAAAGAAACCCAAGCCCGGCCCAACCCCATTGTGCTTGATCGAAAAAGTGAACCCTTTGCGGCTATTTCTTTTCTGCCGCGCCGAACCTAGAAAAAAAGGCCGCGGCCAACCTATAAACAAAAATAAACCCTTCCGCCTACCAATGTATATGTTCCAGCACACCTTGTTTTCTTCAAAAACTTCCTTGACGTTGCATGTGATTCAGTTGCTTAGATTTGAATTCAATGGGTCAATATACTTTAGAGCCTCCGGCTCACTCCGCCGACATTGTCCTCTCCCTTTTCTCCTTCTTCATCTCTCCCTTGTCTCCCTTCCTTTCTCCCTCTCTCCGCTCCCGATCCTCCCCATCCCTCCAAGCCTCTCTCTCTCCTCAATCTCCCTCTCTCTGTCTCTCTCTATCTCTCTCTCTCTCTCTCTCTCTCTCTCTCTCTCTCTCTCTCTCTCCTCTACCTCTCAATCGGTCTCATCTCTCTCTCTCATCTATATTCCCTCTCCCTCTCCCCTCATCCTCTCCTCCAATTCTCCTCACCCTCTCCCTCGTCACTCTCCCTCTCCCTCTCCTCTCCCTCTCCTTCTCCCTCTCCCTCTCCCTCTCCCTCCTTCCTCTCCCTCTCCCGCATCCGCCTCGGCTCTCGAACCGCTCCCCATCTGTGCGCTCCCCCCAGCTCTGCCCATTGGCGGTACACCACGCTCACTATCCGTCCGCCCCTCCCACGCTACAACCCCGCTCTGCAGCGTCACGTCCCCCCTGAGTTGCCTCGATCTCCGGGCGCTGCCCCTTCACGACCCTGAACTGTCATCTCACTACTGGCTTTCCCCGCCTTGATTCCCCCTTCATGTCCTTTTCACGTTTCCCATGATGTGCTGGTCATGTCCCTTCCATTCCTTTCAACTCCCCCTTCATGTCCCTGTCATTTTCTCGGTATGTCCGCTTCATTGTCCGTGTATGTATGTATGTATGTATGTATGTACATGGTATGTATGTATGTATGTATGCAATGTATGTATGTATGTATGTATGTATGTATGTAATGTAATGTAATGTAATGTAATGTATGTATGTATGTATGTATGGTATGTAATGTAATGTAATGTAATGTAATGTAATTGTGATGTAATTGTAATGTAATTGTAATGTAATTGTAATGTAATTGTAATGTAATTGTCATGCATTTGTAATGTAATTGAAATGTAATTGTGATGTAGTTGTGATGTAGTTGTAATGTAATTGAAATGTAATTGTGATGTAATTGTAATGTAATTGTAATGTAATTGAAATGTAATTGTAATGTAATTGTAATGTAATTGTAATGTAATGTAATGTAATGTAATGTATTGTGATGTAATGTAATTTAATGTAATGTAATTGTAATGTAATTCTACTGTAATTGCAATGTAATGTAATGTAATGTAATAAAATGTAATGTATTGTGATGTAACCTAATTTAATGTAATGTAATGTAATGTATTCATGTAATGTATGTATGTAATGTATGTATGTGTGTATGTATGTATGTATGTGTGTATGTATGTGTGTATGTATGTATGTATGTATGTACGTAATGTATGTAATGTATGTATGTATGTAATGTACGTATGTATGTAATGTATGTAATGTGTGTAATGTATGTAATGTATGTAATGTATGTAATGTATGTAATGTATGTAATGTATGTAATGTGTGTAATGTATGTAATTATGTGTAATGTATGTAATGTATGTAATGTATGTAATGTATGTAATGTATGTAATGTATGTAATGTATGTAATGTGTGTAATGTATGTAATGTGTGTAATGTATGTATGTATGTAGGTATGTATGTAGGTACGTATGTAATGTAATGTAATGCAATGTAATGTAATGTATTGTAACGGATTGCAATGTAATGTAATGCAATGTAATGCATGTATGTAGGTACGTATGCATGTGATGTATGTATGTATGTATGTATGTATGTATGTATGCATGTATGTATGATATGTATGTATGTATGTATGTATGTATGTATGTATGTATGTATGTATGTATGGGGGGACGTTCCGCGAGGAAATAAAAGTGCTCGCGGGGAAATAAAAAATGACGAAAGCAAAAATAAGCAAATGCGTGCGCAGAAATAAGCAAATGGCGTAGGAAAATAAAACTCACGTATAACAAACTAAACAAGCCCGCGCAACCCCCAAGCCTCGTTTTGCGTAACAACCTCTACCTTATTTAGTTCTTGGCTTGCAAAGCCCATGAACAAGTAATAGGGCAAGAATCGCGCAAGAAAATTAAACACACAGATAAAAAAATAAAACACGCCTCCGCAATCGCTCAATGCCTATCGCGCCACAATCCTTCCTGCATGTGTTTTTGTTTTAACTTCTCGGTTCAAACTGAACAAAGACTTGACAAGGAACAAACATCAGCGCAGAATTAAGCCGAGTACGCGCGAAAACAAATTACACAAGCGCAAAACATAACACGCAACAGCATAACGGTATGAATGGAAAAATTATACTACATTTTTTTCGTTCCCAGCTCAAGATTGCTGCTTGAAAGCCCGCTCGTATCTACATTTTCCCTAGAAGCATTGCGCAGTAGTAGAGTCGTTGAGTTCTGCGCAGCTCAACTGCGCAGAGAAAATAGGCAGTGAAATGCATAGAGGCATGCGTAAGCAAAGTGCACAGTGCAAATCAGAGAGGCAAGCGTAGAGCAAGCGCCGAGGTATGCGCAGGGAAAGTAGACAGTGAAATGCATAGAGGCACGCGCACGGAAAGTAGACAATTTGATTGCCTAGAGGCATGCGTGGGGCAAGTGTAGAATGAAATGCATAGATGTTTGCGCAGGGAAGGCTGCCGCCCCCCCCAACCCCCCCTCCCCGCGCCTTTAATTTGAATCATCATTTTTTCAATCATCATGCGAGAGCCACTTTTTACACTCTTTGCCCCTAACTTTTCGATCCACTTTGTTGAACATCATGCCCCCCCCCCCCGCGCTATTTTTTAGATTTTTTTTTCAGCCCCAACCCCCCCCCCCCCGCTATTTTGGACCTTTTTGCACCAATTGAATCATCACTGTTTTTCGATCATCATTGGTGGCTTATGTCTATTCTTTTTCAGGAGGTGCGATGCACTGGGGGGGGGGGGGGGGGGGGGGGGGGGGGGGGAGGGGGGGGGGGGGGGGGGGGGGGGGGGGGGGGGGGGGGGGGGGGCCTTTAGAACGTGAGGGAGGTTGTTTGTTGTTGTTGGTTGTTGGGGGTGTGTATTTGTGGGGGGGGGAGTGGTTGTGTTGGTTTTGTGGGTGGTGGGGGGGGGGGGGGGGGGGGGGGGGGGGGGGGGGGGGGGGGGGGGGGGGGGGGGGGGGGGGGGGGTGGGGGGGGGGGGGGGGGGGGTATAATGAGATGATGTTTTGTATTGGTTGCACCATGTTCGAATTCAGAGAGGTGGGGGGGGGGTGCATCACATTTTTAGGTGATTGATGATGGGGGGGGAGGAAGAAAAAAAATTATATTATTGTCAAATCCGCTGCGTTTAGATTTTTTTGCCCGTAATTGATCATGCACTTTTTTCACGAATCATCATGGGGGGGCCCCCAAACCCCCCCCCCCCCCCGCGCCTTTAAATGAATCAGCAAATTTTCAATCATCGTTGGGGGGGGCCACGCCCCCGCTATCTTTTTCGATTTTTTGCCCTTAGAACCATCACTTGTTCGATTATGATGGGGGGGCTGCCGCCCACCCCAACCCCCCC
>CAUJNA010000108.1:97576-150076 GCA_963377175.1 Effrenium voratum
CATCACTTTTTCGATCATCATGGGGGGGCCCCCAAACCCCCCCCCCCCCCCGCGCCTTTAAATGAATCAGCAAATTTTCAATCATCGTTGGGGGGGGCCACGCCCCCGCTATCTTTTTCGATTTTTTGCCCTTAGAACCATCACTTGTTCGATTATGATGGGGGGGCTGCCGCCCACCCCAACCCCCCCCCCCCCAGCCCTCCCCCCCCCCTGCGTTTTCAAATCTATTTTTTTTTGGGGCGGCCCTGTTTCAATCATAGCTTTTTTGGATCACCGCCCCCCCGCCCCGCTACATTTTTTTTGTGCCTGAATTGAACCATCATATTTTCCTCCTCCTGCTACTTTTTAACAGCTTTTTGGCCCCCATTTGAACCATCACTTTAACAATCATCATGATGGTTTTTGGCCCTAATTGAGTCATCCCTTTCTTGATCATCATGGGGGGCTGCCCCCAACCCGCCAAACCCCCCCCCCCCCTACTTTGCACTTCGATCATCATGGCGCTGCGGCCCTCTTCCCCCCAACCCTGCTACTTTTTAGACTTTTGTATTTATTTTACGATTTTTCACGTTTTTTTGTGTTTTTTTTCTCGCTTTTGGCTTCTTGGCTTCTTGGCTTCTCCTTCTTGGCTTCTTGGCTTCTTGGCTTTTCGGCTTCTTGGCTTCTCGGCTTCTTGGTTTCTTGGCGTTTCGGCTTCTTGGCTTCTCGGCTTCTCGGCTTCTGGGCTTCTGGGCTTCTCGGCTTCTGGGCTTCTTGGCTTCTTGGCTTCTTGGCTTCTTGGCTTCTTGGCTTTTCGGTTCTCGGCTTCTGGGCTTCTAGGCTTTTTTGTTTTTTGCTGGTTTATGCGGCTTTTGGTGGCTTTTGGGCTTTTCGCATCCTCTGCATTCCCAATTCCTCTTCGGCAGGTAGCGTTTTTGCATTTTTGCATCTTTTCGCTGGTTTGCGCGGCTTCGGCTTTGGCTTTTCGCATCTTCGGGCTTGTTGGCTATTGGTTTTCGGATTTGGCTTTCCGCATCATCAGCATCACCACCACCCTATTTGAATCCTCACTTCTTCGAGCGTCATGGGGGGGGAACCCCGCTACTGTTTAGATTGTTTGCAGAGTAATTGCACCCCTATTTGAATCAACTCTTCTTCAAACATCATGGGGGGGGTTTCCGCCTCCCCCCCCCCTTACTTTTTAGATTTCTTGTAGAGATTGAATCACCCCTGTTTGAACCATCACTTTTTTCGAGCGTCCAATTTCGCGAGAACATGCTGCAAAATACGACACTTTAGGTAATCTGTGTAGTCCATGTATGTCCGTATGTATGCAGTTCTTCGAACATCATAGGGGAAGCTTCTATCACACCCTTTCTTGAATCATTGCACCCCTACTTGAATCATCACTCCTTCCGGCATCATGGGGGGGGCTGCCGCCCCCCCCCCCCAACCCCCCCGCTGCGTTTAAGATTTTCTACAGAGATTTAATATTTAATTAGTTGCACCCCTAGTTGATGAATCACCAACTCTTCCAACATCAGCCCCCCCCCAACCCCCCCGCTACTTTTTAGACTTTTTGTAGACATTGAGTTGCACCCCTATCCAAATCATCACTTCTGCAAAAAACATTTGGGGGGGGGGGCTGCCGACGCCCCCCCGCTACTTTGCACTTCGATCGTCATGGCGCTGCGGCCCCCTTCCCCCAACCCCTCTCCCTGCTACTTTTTAGACTTTTCTTTGGAGTGGTATTTATTTTACGAGTTTTCCTTCTTTTTTTTTTTACGCTTTTGGCTTCTTGGCTTCTTGGCTTCTTGGCTTTTTGGCTTCTTGGCTTCTTGGCTTCTTGGCTTTTTGGCTTTTCGGCTTCTTGGCTTCTCGGCTTCTTGGTTTCTTGGCTTTTCGGCTTCTTGGCTTCTCGGCTTCTGGGCTTCTGGGCTTCTTGGCTTTTTGGTTTCTTGGCTTCTTGGCTTCTTGGCTTCTTGGCTTTTCGGTTCTCGGCTTCTGGGCTTCTGGGCTTTTTGGTTTTTTGCTGGTTTATGCGGCTTTTGGTGGCTTTTGGGCTTTTCGCATCCTCTGCATTCCCAATTCCTCTTCGGCAGGTAGCGTTTTTGCCTTTTTGCATCTTTTCGCTGGTTTGCGCGGCTTCGGCTTTGGCTTTTCGCATCTTCGGGCTTTTTGGCTATTGGTTTTTGGATTTGGCTTTCCGCATCATCAGCATCACCACCACCCTATTTGAATCATCACTTCTTCGAGCGTCATGGGGGGGGAACCCCGCTACTGTTTAGATTGTTTGCAGAGTAATTGCACCCCTATTTGAATCAACTCTTCTTCAAACATCATGGGGGGGGTTGCCGCCTCCCCCCCCTTACTTTTTAGATTTCTTGTAGAGATTGAATCACCCCTGTTTGAACCATCACTTTTTCGAGCGTCCAATTTCGCGAGAACATGCTGCAAAATACGACACTTTAGGTAATCTGTGTAGCCCGTATGTATGCAGTTCTTCGAACATCATAGGGGAAACTTCTATCACACCCTTTCTTGCACTTGAATCATCACTCCTTCCGACATCACGGGGGGGGGTCTGCCGCCCCCCCCAACCCCCCCGCTGTGTTAAAAAATTGTTACAGAGATTTAGAAATTAATTAGTTGCACCCCTAGTTGAATCATCAATTCCTCCAACATCATGGGGGGGGGGGCTGCCGCCCCCCCCCAACCCCCCCGCTACGTTTTAGACTTTTTGCAGACATTGAATTGCACCGCTATTCAAATCATCACTTCTGCAAAAAGCATCATGGGGGGGGGTTGCCGCCCCCCGCCCCCCCCCAAAAAAAAAATGGAGAAAAGGGGGGCCCTGAGGGGAAGCCTGTTGATGGTTGCCTGTTATGGTTTTTATGTTCATCTCAAATCTATGTTCCCCCTTATTCGTTTTGAAAAGAGGGTTTTTAGGGAGCTTATTTATCGTTTTCGTTAAGGTAATCATTTGGGTAAATTGTCGCCTTGTTCATTGTTGGGCTGGGGGCCGACATTTTTTTCATTTGAAAGAGGTAGCCCTTTTAGTAGTTATCAAGTTCTGGGATGTTGGCGGTGCTTTTGTTTTGTTAGTGTTTTTCTCACTAATTTTCATTTATAGGTTAAAAGTTCAGTATAATTATAACATATAAGATTTTACATGTTATTATTATATTATGATTATAATTTCAGTTCAGGATAATAATCTAATTGGTTTGTCTTACTTCTTTCATACATCATTTTAAAAAATAATATTAACATCTCTCACTGTATTCTGAACATTAAACTTTTTACTTTCAATAAATAATTTGATATTTTCTTTAACATCTTCTCCTTTCTCTTGACTATAACCCAACATCCATAATATATCATCAATCATTTCATATTTTTTCTTACTGATTTTAAGAAACTGTTTAACACAATCGTAAGGTGGTATTTTATTTACAGTTAGAAATATTAAAATATCATCTTCTACATTTCTATTATTTATTCTTTTTATTTCCAACAGACATTTGATTAAAAATTGATTATCTCTCCAAGTTTTACATTTTCACATTCGTCTTCTTCACCATCCATTGAATAATTAATAATATTATTCACTATTTCATTAGGTAAACTCAATTTATACAATTCCATATTTTCTTTTTTGAAGTGACAACAATCATAGCATTTTTTATCGATATAATTATTGATTCCATCACCGTTCATTTTTCTCTTAATATATAAGCTAATATTTCTTTAAGTAGTTTTGGCTAGGGGTTATGGTTTAGTTATGAATTACACAGGTTCAGCAACCATTAGTTTAAACCTTATGTTTTGTACTCCTTCAAAATTCATTCTACTTCTTGCATCTTCCATACGACTGCCTATTGTTTGATGCGCCACTCTCATTACATCAGCTATGTTATCTATGGTTATATTATCTACAACATCATCACTACGAAAATAAAAACTAAAAGTACTAAACTTATTGTCTTCATAATAATTGAAATGATGAAACCTTACAAACATATTTACCTCAACTATTATAACTTCTCCATAACTGTTATCGGTTTCAATGCTATCTAACAAACAACCTTTGTTTTCATTTTCATTAAAAACTATATCTTCAATGCTTTTAATGCTTAAAGGTTTATTTCTTGAAATGTAATACTCAATTACGTGTCTCTTTATATCATCACCACCTACAACAGTTCGACGCTTTGTCTTTCTTTTTGTTTCTGTTCTGTTTATTTTATATTGTTGTTGTATTCTCTTTAATGTCTTAATATGATTATGTTTTATTCTCAAATACTCAGGTTCCCCTAATTTATATGAAATGATACCTTTTAATACATCAACAGGTAAGCTAGCACAATTCTTAACCATAAAATTATTCTCTGACATTTTACCCTCACTCATTTTTCTCTTTATATATAAGGTGTTTTCTCTTTAAGTAGTTTTGGCTAGGGGTTGCTGGTCGGCTGGTCTGGGTTTCAGGTTTAATTTGAATGTCTTAACCTTGTTGATAGATTATAAAACTAGGTTTAATCATATTAATTGAATAATATCATTAAACTAAATCACTCACGCTTTCCATTCACCTATTCCATCCCACCAGAATTCAATAATTCGCATCTGTCCATCTACTAGACTGTCTTCTTTGATTAGTTTCCGTATCGCTCCTGATAAGATATAGTGGTTAATAATCATTGCATTAAACTTTCCATCACGGTTTAACTTTTTACCACAGTCTTTTATGATGTCTTCATCTGTTAGGTTTTCATACATTTCTTTCATGATGTCAAACCTAACAAATGAGTATATCGTCATCAAGTTTAATCCGCTATTATCCCTAAACCTGCTAATGACATCATTCCAGAATTCTTCGTTTTCATCAACTGGTGGCAAAGGGTGTCTTTTGATGAAATCCTTTATTTTGTTTAACTCTTCATCTAATTCCTTTTTATAACTGTCATTATCATCATCTTCTTCGTCTGATAGCACCAAGTTTGATAAGTCAGCAATCACTCCGACATTTTCTAAATTCAAGTCCTCTAATCTTATTTCAGTCATATTTTCACTTAATATAATAAGTTAATATTTCTTTAAGTAGTTTTTTATTTTATGTTAAGGGGTGGGGCTTTATATTGAAAAAAATATTTTCTAACAATTTAATATAATGGCGAGATTAACAAAAGACCAAATAATCAGCAACATCTATTACGACTTAGACGAGGGTTTCGGAAGCACACAAGCGACACACAAGAAGGCAAAGGAAGAAGACCCAACAATAACATTAGACGATGTAAAGTCTTTCTTAAAGAAACAACCAAATAAACAAATCAAAAATTATAGAGGTACTAATTCCTATACCGCCCATTCGCACGATATGAATATCAAATAGACATAATGCATATGTCACCTTTAGCAAAAGACAAGAACGTTCCACAGTATGCTTTAGTCGTGATTGACATCTTCAGTAAATTAGCAGATGTAATACCGATGGAGGAAAGAGACGGAGAGCACGTTTTGAAGGCGTTGAGAACAAGCTTTAAAAAGATGGGTTATCCGATGTCCGTGTATTCTGATGACGACGGAGCGTTTGCAACTAAAAATCAAGTTCAGGATTTCTTCAACAGTGAAGGAATAAACCACATCGTCACGAAGACCCACGCAAATGTGGCCGAGCGTTTTATTAGAACGATGAAAAACAAAATTCACGATAGAGTTAGGTTTAACAACATGAAATGGACCGACGCCCTAACGCCGGCATTGAAACAGTATAACAGCACATCACACTCATCAACAAGGATGACACCGTCTGAAGCACACAAGGACGACAATGAAATAAATGTAAAGGTCAATCTTAAACTACGAGAAAAAAACAAAAGAAAGTATCCCAGAATAGTGGAGAACGACAAGGTAAAAGTGTTTCAAAAGAAAAGGGGTAATTACACCGACAGAAAGGAGTATAACTCTAAATGGTCTAATAAAATATTCAATATCGATAAAATTGAATATGATATTATGGGTAATAAAACTTACAAAGTAGCAGGAATAAACAAACCGCTTTTGAGACACGAAATTTTGTTAGTTAATGATTAAACGTATTTCTTGGTGTCTTCTTTATACTTGACTTGATAGTAATCCAGACTTGATTGTTTAGGTTCTTTTATGATTTTTTCATTCAGTTTTTTAACATAAATGTTTCGTTTATTTTTGTATTCGCTACTGTCTCTATCTACTTCTTTTGCTTGATAATTGTTATTGTTATTATATGTAGGTTTAATATTCATGCTCTTTAAGATTTTCAGTATGTTTTCATTTTGCTCCAACACTTTTTCTAATCTTGGAAACAACAACTCTAAACTACTGTCAATGTTCGCTAAATGTTCCTCCATATATACTAAATTATAAAACTAAACTTTTAAAACTAAATGTTGCAATTATGTTAAATCTACTCTTTAAAAACTAATTTTTCATTATTTGTTTAACAGTTTCCTGAGTTTCCTTATCACCATTATCTGATGGAGTAACTCCCCTCCCAAATCGTATAGCAATATTATGAACATCTGTTTCTAAGTTTATACTGTCTTTAGTTTTATCAATATTCATTTTCTTATCATTTCTACTTATTTTGAAACTTGTCGGAATACACGAACATTTACAGTTTCCTTTCTTTTGTATTTCTAATTCATTTTTCATTTCTAAGATTTTTTTACACATTGGACAAGCAAACTCAATAACTGATGTTTCTTTAACAACTTCTTCTTTTTCTTCATCAGTTGAAGAAACAACTGATTCTGTCTTATTCTTTTTCTTTCTCCCCATCTATATTAATATTTATATTTTTAATATATTGTATCACAAACTTAATTAATTCTAAAACAAAATAGCATACTTTCTTAAATCTATTATCAGTTATAACAACATCTTCTATATGTTGTACTTCATTTATTATATCAATATAATCTGTATAACTCCTTTTCATATTAAATAATAAGATAAATTATTTTTTCATTTCTGTCTTTCTTTTCTTATAAAGTTTTTTCATTGTATCGTCTTTATTCCATCTATATTCCACAAATTTCTGATGATGTTTTGAATTTAGATGTTTAAATAAATATTTGTCATCATAAGTTTTACCACAACTGCAATGGTTAATGACCATATAAATAATAAATATAAAATATTTTCTAAATAACTTTAATATTATTTTATTATGTCTGATGTTCCAATAATAAAACCAATAAATATAACTGATTACGATTTCAAACAATCTAAATATGAACATGTGCCAAAACTACCTTTTCGCTCAATTGTTGTTGCTTCATCAACGGGTGGCAAAACAGTTTTAATTCAAAACCTTATCCTAAATGTTTATAGGGACTGCTTCGCCCGTATATTCATTTTTAGCCCGTCGGTTCATAATGACCCTACCTTCGTTGAAGTCAAGAAATATCAAAAAGATAATATGAAGGTTGATGATGAAAAAGAAAAGTTACATTCAATTTTAATCATAGTTGATGATTTTGCAGACGACCCTAAATTTGTTAGATATAGTAAGTTACTTCATGGACTGGCAACGAGAGGCAGGCACGACGCCATTAGTTTTTGTTTAAGCGTTCAAAAATACCGTGTCCTAGCACCAATCATTAGGTTGAATTCTAGTTCGTTGTATATCTTCAAGTTAAAGAATGTATCAGAGTTAATGTCATTCATTGAGGAAAACTCCGCCATCGTTGATAAAGAGCAACTGTTAAATATGTATCATAAAGCGGTAGATGATAAGCCCTACTCCTTCTTTTATGTTAATATGAATTCCAAAGATGTTAATAATATGTTTTATGTTAGATTTGAGAAAGCTTTTAAAATAAAATAAATCTATTATATATTATAGAATGTTAAAAATGTTTCAAGAAAGAATATATGAAGAACCAGTAAGGTTTTTCGGCAGCGATATACCAAAACAGATTCAGGAATACCGAAAGCAAAGACTACAACAATTAGTAGAGTGTGAATGTGGTGAAACTTTTTTAATGAAGGATGCTACTAACCATATTGAAAGTGATTGTCATATTACTTTTAAGGAAGAAGAAAGAATGAGGAAAGAATTAGAAGAACATATTCGTATAGAAAATGATACTGATAGTGATAGCGATAATTATAGTGATGGTGGTTCAACAAGAGTGCCAGATGATTAAAAAATAACTAAATATGTTAGATTTGAAAAAGCATTTAAAATAAAATAAATATTCAAATATATTATGATATTTTATGATTTACCAATAGAAATTAAAAACCTTGTATTGTCTTATAATTTAGGTGATGTTAGATTATTAAAAATAAAAAAATAATAATATTATTAAAAATTATATTAGTAAATTTAAACCAGTGTATAAGTCTTACAAATTAAAGAATTCACAGTATTTTGAAATTGATAATATCATTATGAAAAATATTATCAAAAACGGCTTATCATATATTTTTAACTTAAGTGAGTTAGATAAATTACATCAAAAACATAAACCATTAAAATTATTAATTGAATATGATATATTTGTTACATCTACCTCATTTACTTGTTTGAATCATGTTCGTAATCGTACTTTAACATCAAATAATTTATTTGATATTTATTATTTTCTTAATAAAGACCTTTATGAAACTAATTTAGTGTATAGGGACAATGTGGCTAATTTTATTTCATTACAAGTGAAAAAAATAACTATTAAAGTCATCAATTAAGAAAGACAAAGTTTTATTAGTAAATTTTATTCATATTTTTTAATTAATAATGTTAATGAATCATATTAATATTATTAATTTAAATCAATGAAGCGTTGCATAAATTCAACGCAGGTAATTTATATAATAGTTTGTCCGATTTTTGATTTTCTAACTTTTCTATTCTCGTTACACATTCTTGAATAGATTTTATTATTAAAGTATCCGCTCTCGTTTTTTCATCTACTCTTAAATTCTTAATGTCTTCCATACTGTTATTTTCTTCGTTTTTGCTTTGACCAATACCCATTATATATTATTATTTAGATTTTTCTTTTTTCAATTCCTTAACTTCTTTTTCAAGTTTATCTATTTTATCATTTAATTCTAATACTGCTTTATGAACCAACACGGGTAAAACTAAATAATTCAATCCTAAATACTCTTTATCTTTACATACAATATTTTCAAACTCTTTAGGAATTGCTTTTAATACTTCATCTGCGATATATCCTATATGAGTTTTACCCCCGTCATTTCTATCGTGTCTCTTAAACTTCTTTGGCTTAAATTTCTTAATAATATTCATACAGTTAGATTTGACATTGTCTATGTCATATTTCAACCGCGAATCAGATGAATCAACAAACGTTCCATTAATGGTTACTGTCGTTGCTGTTAAGTCTATATTAGTTCCTGTTGATGGTTCAAGTGTATTACATAACAATTTCTTCGTTCCTGCAACTGTTACATTTTCATTGAATGTTGATGAGGCATTATTTGTAAAACTTCCAGTATTTACTGTTGTTCCAAATGTCTTATCAATAGATAATAAAACTGAAGGTGTAGTTGAACTATCTGAAACTCTGAACGCCGTGTTTGACGTTCTGAATATTACATCAATTGTGGATAAATTAGTTCCATCATAATAAGTTGATATTTCACTTGTTCCCATTAAAATATCTGTTCCTGTTGTCATTGAAATATTATTCAAAAATGAAACCGTTGTTAAATCAAATGATTGAATTG
The DNA here is from genome assembly GCA_963377175.1 of Effrenium voratum. Lineage (NCBI taxonomy): Eukaryota > Dinophyceae > Suessiales > Symbiodiniaceae > Effrenium > Effrenium voratum. The sequence goes on from CAUJNA010000108.1 coordinate 107,306, forward strand.
TATTAGTTGCTAAAAAAGCATTTTGAACTGCCAAATTGGTATCAATAGTAACGAGTGTTCCACCGTTAGGCGCTATATGATTAGAACGAAGAGCTCCATTGGTTTTAACATAAACATCATCAGCAAATAAATTACCCATAAAATCAGCAGTAGCAGTATTAAAAGTCCATCCGCTACTAATATTAACTGCTCCGACTATGTTAGACTGAACAGCGGGGTCTCCACAAATAAATCTAATTGAAGAATTAGCATCACTATTCCTCATATCAAAAGATGAAAAAGCACTAACATATCTATATAATTCACAGTTTGTATCAATTGTTAATTTACCATCAGTATCAATATTAACATTATCACAATTAACAGAAGCATTTGTATAAATGTTTCCTAAAACATCGATAGGTTTACTAAAAATAGTTTTATTAACTAATCCATCACACATCATATATTGATTAGAAGCATTTGTAACATCGCCAACAGAAAGAGCAACAAAATCATTATGAGACATATATAGCCCTTCTATAGCATCAGGAGTATATCTTCGTATTGAACCATTATTATTAAAATTCAAATATGAACCATTGTTAAAACTTATTGATTTGTCAGTTCCCATAAATTGAACTGCATCAGTAAATCTTGCTTGTCCAGCACAATTTAAAACATAGCCATTAATTCCGACGGAACCCAAGCCGAACCGGTCCTTAACCCAAACTCTTCCAACATTAGCATCTCCTATTTGAGTTTCCCATTGACCTCCTGCGCTACTCATCCACATTCTACCATCTCTGTTAATATTAAATTCACGATTGAACATTTGAAATGTCATTTGCAATCCAACATTAGGCGACGATGTAGTACTAAACTTATTACATATTATAGAACCAGTAGTCAACATATTTAAATTACTGTGTAAAGTTGTATTATCACTAAAATTAATAGCACCTACTACTGATTGAGCGTTAGTATCTATTTTGTCTAACTTTTGACCTAATGATGTATCCTGTGAATTATTAGTAGTAATTATTGTATTTATCGTATTTGTATTACCACTTATTAATCCTGCTAAATTATCTGACTGTAAAACATATCTAGCATCAGAACCCGCTATATCTAAAATAGACGAACACGAAAATAAACCAGATACTTGTAAATTAGATAATATTGTAGTATTATGATTTAATATTATTTTATCATTTTGAAAAGTTGAAGAATTATTAATTTCTACATCTCCAAAACCTCTTTGATTTAAAAACATAGTTGCTCCACTTAAATTTCCATAAACATAACTATCAAAATAATTATTATACATTTCAAAGAAATTATTATAATTTCCAAATTCTGCTATTTTGAAAGTTGCAGTAGTTGTTATATTATGTATTAATGTATTATTTAATATTGATGTATTTAACTTATTTGATAATAAATTATTAGTTGTTATTTTATTATAATAATCTGCTTCATTAAGTGAACCTCCATTCTGTAAATCTGATATTGCTGAAATATGTGAATTTACTGTACTATTTAATCCTGTTATTAAATTAGAATTAGAACTAATATTATTAAAATTAGTTGTTATAGTAGAATTCAAATTATTTATTAAATGTGTATTAGATGAAATATTATTAATATTTGTATTAATTAAGTTAGAATTAGAACTAATATTATTAAAATTAGTTGTCATAGTAGAATTTAAATTACTTATTAAATTTGTATTTGATGAAATATTATTAAAATTTGTATTTGAAGTTATTGTCAGATTACCTATTAAAAATGTATTTGAACTAATATTATTTGATAATACATTAACTTCTGTTTTGTTATATGATTGAGTTATATCATAAAAATTAGCGTCAATCTGTGCTTTTGTGTAAGTATCTACTTGGTCTGCTTTGTTGTTGAGTAAATCAATTATATCTGATTGATTAGCATATATGTTTCTAATGTTTGTTACCCCGCTTGTAGAATTGATTTCACTAATTGTGTGCGCTACAACATTCTCAAAGTTTGTTAAATTTATTGAAGGCATTATATATTAATAGTAGAAAATGATAATATTTATTTATTTTAATGTTATCATTTTTACTTATTCTTAATCGAGTATCTGCACTCCGGCGTCTCTAATGGATAATATTTGTTCTGATACTAATGTTATATATATTGTATCTGGCATATTTGCTGTTACCATACTTCCAATAGGTTTCACACGAATTAAAAGTTGTTGCCCTGCTTTTGTGTTAATTCCAGTATATGAACTATCGGGAACCTTTTCGAAATCCATAGCAAAGATAAACTTATCAACACGATAAGCAGAATATTCAATTGATAAATGGTGTTGATGGAACAATGGTAAATTTAATGCTTTTCGTAAATAATAGAATGCTTGTGTTAATGAACGGCAAGGATACTCAGGATATAGTTTTGACCCTAATTGAAGTTGAAATTCTAGATCAAGGTCGGAATTGTAGTATCCACTGTCTTGATAATTCAAATTATACATAGGATGATAGAAATTGTTGTATTCTTTCATAACGTGAGTATCGCCTACTCCGCTTTTGTTAAAACTGATGAACGCGGCAGCGAGTTTAGACACTGAACGAACAACAGTAGTGTTAATTGACGACGAACCATCGGGAACTTGATTAGATTGACAAATATAAGTATTACAAGTAATAGGTAATTCCTTCCCATCAAGTAGGTGTGCAACATATTTATTATGAAGGTCATTGTCCAAGCTTACCAAATCAGTTTGAAGGAATGGTTACTAATTGAGAACTGCTCATTTGTATGAAGGCTTGTGTCTGTGTTGCCACTTGCTGGAAACCTCGACCCACCAGCTGTAACAACACAATCGGTAAAATTTGAAACTAGTTCAAGCTCTAAAACAAGTGGACACGCTTTTAACGGAATATACTTAAATTGATTGAATAAACCAAGCATCGGTTTAAATCCCACAACCATTTTTCTTCTAAAGCCTGGAATTGTGTAAGCGTCATATGCAGGACCAATATGACCCGATGCAGGAACTGCACGACGTGTGTTTAAATCATCATCATATCTATAACCAAAACTCTGGGCGTCTTCATTGTCTCTTGCTCCTTTTGACATCAAGCAACTCATCATGTGATGATTTCGGTTGTAATAATCAATGTCTTCAACAAGTTGATTACCAGCAATTAGTCTTGCTCTTCTAAAAAAGGAATAAGCAGGAGACAGAGGACGTAAGCGTTTATTGTCTGACGGGTCAGTGTTTTCAACGGTGAAATAAACCATTACACTCTGCGGGTCAAGCCAAGTATTATCTTCAGCATTTAAAGCTATTTTCAACACACGTTGACCAGATGAAGGGGTGTAGATATTACTTCCAGAAGGGAAAAACGAGACTGAACGACGGTCGTTGATATAACTTGCACCTTTATTTAACTTGAATGAGAGGTTGTCAATTAGAATATCTTCAGCACTAAAAGTTTCCATTGCTATATATAATTTAATTTAGAAATAATTTAAACTAAACTAAATTGATAAATTTATACATTTATTAATTTCTAAAACATAATTAATAATTATGTTTTACAAATTGATGAAATTGTAATTTCATTAATTTCTAAAACATATTTTATATATGTTTTACAAATTGAATAATTTAGTGTAATCCTTTTGATTAGAGTTATTATTTTTAAATATTTTCATTTTCTTTTTCTTAATCTTATCTTCAACTGGATTATTCCCTTTTTCTTTCTCCATTACTAATTCTCTAATTTCATCATATGAACTTTTCTTATACTTTTTATTTTCATTCTTAATCATATCATCCGTTGTTTCATTGTCATATTTCTTATGTTGTATCATAATAATAATATGAAAATAGTTTTGCGTTTTTTCTTTTTACTATTTCATCAAGGTCTGATTGAGTGTGATTACAATTGTTAGTGTTGTCATTGATGAGGACATAACCATTTATATATTTTGGTACAAACATATTAAGAATTGAAGTAATCCAGTTATAATCAATATAGTCAGGTCTAACTCTGACACTCCGAATAATGAAACACCCACACTGACATTTTACATGTGTTCGTTTATTATCTCTATTTAAATCCCTTAATCTTTCTACAAGTGTTAATGGTTTATATTTTGTTTCACTTTCTGTCAAGTTTTCATGTAACTGATTATACATATATAATATTATATAGTTATATATTTAAGTACTTATTTAACTATATTATCTCCTTTACCGGTTCATTGCTTCTTGAAACATCTTTACCTTGGTCTCCATATCCAGTTATGTAATCGTGGTTAGTAAATGGATTTAATGAACCAGTATAAACAGTTATAGCGCCACGGTCAGCAATACTGACAGGGTCTAAGATACTTCTAAAATTAATGTAATCATCGGTAATTTTAGACCTTCGTGATATAAACGGCGCTCCATAAGTGGTTAAAGTTAATTCTCTTTCAGGGTAATCTTTTGTTATCTGTGCCCCTACACTTGAACCGAGACTATGTGTTATAAGATGTTTAACTTCATTGTTTTCATCCAATGCTGTTGATGTGTCTTTATATCGTTGTGAATATTTAGTCATTTTAAAGGGAAGTCCTACATCTGCCAGAATGTCATTAACAGCACCTCCAAACGTTCCTTTTCCAAATGTTCCGCTTACATACATTTTATCACCATCAATATAAAAACCTTTACCATTTCCATAGGCTCTACTCAATCCTTGTGCATCAGTTAAATTAGAATTAGGATAATAACTATTTAATATTTTGTCAGTTTGTTTCATAACATTAGTTATTTTAGTTGTTTTCTTATAAGGTTGATAATGTTTAATTTTCCCATGCTTCATTTCATAAATTAACTTTTTATTATTAATCATATAATTACAGTTATAAATTAATTTCTAAATTAATTAATAATGCTCACTTATAAGAAGGTCTATATTGACAGCGCTCATAGAATTAGCGGTACATCATCAAATTTCAAAGTTGAATTGCCGGAAACATTACAAACAGACAACGGAGTTCATTGCTACATTCACGAAGTAACATTACCTAACTCGTGGTATTCAATTCAGTCAGGATTAAATAATATATTATACTTTTATTCTTCTCCACTAGTTCCAGATGAAGATAACACAAATGTCCATTATTTAGCGTTACAATTGGACGAAGGAGTATATACTGGCACAGAACTAGCGACAGAATTAAAGTCAAAAATAAATGGTGTTGTAGATAATACTAATTTCTCAAATACTTATGAAGTTACTTACAGTGTGAAAACTAATAAAATAACAATTTATTCAAACTATGCCGATAGAAAGTTCGCTGTGTTAACTGATGAACAAATGAAACTAACATATGCAGATTATATATGGAATGGAACTTTTAATGCTAATAACTTGCAATCTGTTAATGAAGTTTTAGGAAATTATCAAGTTGCAGTTTATCAATATAATAATCCTTATGTTTCTGGTTTCGTTAATCTTCAACCCATTAGAAATATTTATATTCATTCTTCTCAATTGTCTAATTATAATCAAGTAAATTTAAGAACCGGCGATAGCACAGTTGTTAAGAAAGTACCAGTCACAGCACCACACGCGGGAATTGTCTTTGATTCGAATTAAACCCTCTGGATTACTTGGATGTATCAAATAGAAGCTTTAAACAATTAGATTTTTGGATTAGTAATTCATTAGGAAATGAAATTAATTTAAATGGGGTAAATGTATCCCTGTCATTATTGTTTGTGAAAAGCGATATTATTTAAATATATTCTTTAATTTTTCCATATAGAAAATATATAGAATATATTATATGTCAAGTATTGAGGTAGTAGATGTTAATAATGAAACTAAAACAGAAGAAGCACCTGTTAATAATGAAGTCGTTGAACAAAATGAAACAGTTAATGAAGAACCAACGCCAGAAGAAGTTAAACCAGAAGAAGTCATTCCTGAACCAAAAGCGAAAGCAAAAGCATTACCAAGAACTAAAAAAGAAGTTGAATTAGTAGAATGTGAACAATGCTCTAAAAAGATGACATTGAAAAGTTTGAGACACTCACATCCCAAAAATTGTAAGGGAGCACCTACTGAGTTATTACCAGTCAATCCACAAAAGAATATTAGAAAGATACAACCTGAAGTAAAAGAAGAAATTAAGAATGAGATTAAACAAGAAGTGATTAAAGAAACTATTAAGAAACCCACGGCAACAGAACTATTAAGCCAACATTATGAAGAACTTAAACAAAAGAAAAAACAAGATAAACAAGAAAAAATAAACAAATTATCTTCATCAATGTTTTAAATAATAATCTAATTATAATATATATTAATCATGCTTATGAGAAGTCATAGAAATGTAGAATTTAAAAGGGCGCCACAAGTAGAACGTCATTATAATGTTTCAGATTTATGGGGAGTTGCTTCAAGAATGAATTATTTTAAACAGTTGAAGGACACACTGGAAGCGAGACAATCACAGGGAGCATTAATAAAGTATAGAAATGATTTAGCTGAAAGCAACAGAACCGAAAGTTACAGAAAGGAATTAGACAGAATAAGAAACATATTAGACAACACACGGTCACCAGATGGAATACAAACGAAGGAACAACTAACTGTAAGAAAGAAGCATTTAGAAGAAATGATTAAGAATATCTCTGATTAATTTATTTTTCTAAATAATTAATATACTATGATTAAATCAATTAGTAGATTGAATACAGTAGGACCGGTAAAAGTAGGTTCATTGAAATCACAATTACATTTGAGACCTTCTTATGATGAATTATTGAAAGAAACGTTGGTAGGAGATGAGAACCGTCCATCAATTGAAAATGTGATAGACAGAAAAGCGACAAGATACAGATTAAACCAATACGGTAGTCAGTTTGATAATAAGGACGTCTTAGACATTCAAAAGAAACAAGAACTAGACCGGAGAGGAGAAGTTATGAAAGGAGCAATGTCGGACGATGGTAGTGTAAGAGCTAAACTTAATGATGAATTGAAACTTGCTGACACACTGAAACAACACCAGTCTTTCATTCAAGAAGGATTGGCGGAAACAAACAAACAGAAAGAAGAACTTGCTGAACGAATGAGACGTTGGAGAGAACAACACGAAGAAATGGCAAGTGCTGTTTCAAAGAGTTCATATCCTGCCGGTGTAGAAGTTCATTCAATGGTGTCCGCTGATGAAATGCCAGAATTAGAACCATTAGAGGAAGGCGAAGAAGAAGATGAACGAGAAGACGACCCAGTTGTTGAAGTAGAATCAAAAGCAGAAGACGCTTATGGTTACAACGAGTTTAAGAAAAGAGCGTCTGAACTAACACCCGCTTATCTTGCAAGCAGACCAGAAGAGATGAAAACAGTCATGGACAAACTGAAAGGATTTAGAAAGATTAAAGACAGTGTTCATGAAGAATTCACTGAGTTATATAATGCTTTAATTAATAGCGATGGTGATTTTATCAAGAAGGAACACAGATTGAAATTAGTAAGGTTTTACAATGATAAAGTGTATTACTCAGTTTTCCACCCACGACCTAAGGAAAAAGAAGATAGTCCAACCGTGATGGATGGTTCAGTTAAAGAAATACCTGCGGAAGTTTAATAAAATATATAATATTTAATATGACTAATAAATATTATGGATTACGCCGACGCCCTACTTTTGAAGAAATGCTAAAGGAAGCGATGACGCACAGATTAAAAATTGAAATCATCCCCGAAAGACAGGTAATTGACTTGTCAATCAACAATATAGATTTTGACGATTTTGACCTTTCAAAATACGATAGGAGACTACGGTTGAATGCTAGGGTTCAAACTGATGAACAAGTTCTTCAACACGAATTGTTCCCTGATATGTTTGATGAAGTAGCGCCAACATCACAGTTTTATGAAAACAACGAGGCAGACGCACAAACAACACGATATATAGCAAAAGATTTTGCTGATGAAATTTATAGTAATGCAACTTCAGGACCAAAAGATGAACCAAAAGATGAACCAAAAGATGAACCAAAAGATGAAAAGCAGGAAGATTTACAAAGTCTTCATTTAACATCATCATCGTCATCAGCATCAACCGAAAAAGATAAGAAAGAGGAAAGCCGAGAAATAAAATCGTTAAGAAACATATTTTTAGGTGGAGAAGACAAGAGCGTATTTGAACTATTCAAACGTGACAAGAAGACATCCACACCATCAGAACAATCAAGGGAACAGGAAGAAGAACAACCAAGGGCATCATTCTGGTCAAGACGACAGGTAGAAGCAAGAAGCAGAAGCCACTCACCAGAAGAAAGAGCAAGAGATAATCAAATGAACAGAAGACAATTAGAAACAAGAAGCAGGAGCAACTCACCCCAAGAAATAGCTAGAGGTAGTGAATGGACGAGGGAACAAATGGAAACAAGAAGCAGGAGTAGAAGCCCAGAAAGCACAAATACAAAAAGTAGCCGAGGCAAGAAGAAAAAATAAAAACTACTTAAAGACAAAACGCCCTAATATAGTAAAATGACAGGAATTTTTATTAACGGTAATAGTAAACAGAGAATAACGAATGACGAATTTGATATGATGGTTGAACTGATGAAAGCAGAAAACGACTTAGTCTTACAGATGATAAGCGAACAGAACCAGACTTCGAGCGATGGACAGTGAGCAACCCGTGAGGTGGAGGGACGACCAGAAGAACTACCACCAGAATTACTACAACAATAACCTAAAACAGTCTTACACTTGCGAGGACTGTGGAAGGACGATATCAAGCAAATCAAATTTATCTAAACACAAGAAATCTAAAATTTGTTCGCAAGCTTCGCGACAATGCGCATTATGAAAAAATAATAATCATTCATCTTATTAAAAACACTTAATGAGATTAATGCGTTCATTCTCAACCCGAAACCCATTTTCTCCAACAGTCAACCCCAGCCCGAAAAACTACTTAAAGAGAAAATACCTTATATTATATAGAGTATAGTATTATGGTTACCATGTCAGAAAATAAAATCATAGATTTCATTTTAAACAGCCAACAAGGCGAACTAATACAAAAAGAAGGGAGGCAAACACAAAAACTCAAAATAGGTGATAAGACCTACAGATATGATAAGAACAAACCAGTTTCAAACGTATTGAACACGAAACTAAAGGAAGTGGCAAGGAGTGACGGATATAGAAAGCATGGCCTTTTAATGAAAGGTGCTAATTATCTAAAACTAACGAGAGGTAGACCCTTACAGGATTATGTCAAGCGATTCAAGTCCAAAATCACAGACGAGCAACAAGCGTTCAAGGGATACGCCAACACCTACTCGGTAAGTGATATAAGATTAAAGGGGTTGAAAGGTTTATCCTACTTAAAATACCAGAAGCAACGACTGGCCGAATTCCTGAACAGAAACCCGAACATGAAAATAATCGTGGAAACTGATTTATCATTCAAAAATCCCGACAATGAACTTATTCAAAGGAGGTTAAGAAGCAGAAGATACAATATTCATAATCCCGATGAGTTGAACAACGTCTTAAACAACATTGGTCATGACATTGAGACACAAATTGAAGTAGTCGAAGAAGTTCAGTCGAGTTTGGTTCTTATCCAAGTTGAAAAGTTAGTCATCAGTTATGATAGGTACAATCCTACCCGTGGTTCATCCTTTATTGCATTGCCCGACTGGGTGGCAAACAAAAAGGCTTGTATTAACATTAAAAACGAGGATGACTTATGTTTTAAATATTCCGTTCAATGTGGATTTTATGAGTTATTCAAAAAAGACCATCCCTGCGACATGTATCATTATAAGAAATATGTAGATGACAAATTTATCAAATGGGATAATATTGACTTTCCAGTAGGTAATGATGAGATTGAACTATTTGAAGAACAGAACAAACACATATCGGTCAATGTTTATTACATAAACCCCGAACGAATAGTAAAACTATTTTATTATACAAAAGAAGCAACAACCCACAAGCACAACACAAAATCGATTTAGTTAAATTGACTGATGAAGTTAAATCTCATTACGCTTATATCAAAAATTACGATAAGTTAATGAGTAGTCAGACTAACAAAAAGAAAGTTAAAAAGTATCATTGTAGAACCTGCTCTCATGGTTTTCAATCAGAAGAATTATTGAAACAACACGAAGAACAGGGATGTCTAGCAGTTGAGGGTCAAAAAATAGAAATGCCAAAAGCAGGTGAAACAATAGCATTCAAAAACCATTTCAAGAAACTTAAAGCTCCATTCGTAATCTATGCCGACTTTGAATGTTTAACTGTGCCAATTGATGTTAAAAGCAAATCGGCAAAAGCTAAAACTACATCATATCAAAATCATCGTCCGTGTGGTTTTATGATTAATGTAGTCAATGCTATAACCGGAAGTAGTGAGCCTTACTTATACAGAGGTGAAGATTGTATGGATAAGTTTGTTGAAAAAATCAATGAAGTCAGAGAAGATATTATTAGTAGGATGAAGGAAGTAAAAGAGATAATCATGACTGAAAAGGACAAGGAAGATTTTGAAAATGCTACTACTTGCTTTATCTGTGGAAATGATTTTAAACCTGAGGACAAGAAGGTTCGAGACGCCTCGCCAGAGGCTCACGAGACTTCCCTTCCTTCAAGAAGGAAGGTTCGTGACCATTGTCACTTTACTGGAGCTTACAGAGGATGCGCCCACGATGATTGTAATCTTGGTTTTAGTATGAGATATTATAAAATCCCTGTGTTTCTTCATAACCTTAAAAACTATGATGCCCACTTAATCATCAACAAAGCTCACGAACTGAACAAAAATTCTAAAATCGAATGTATCGCTCAGAACAGCGAAAAGTTTATAACCTTTGGTTTTAAAAATCTTTGTTTCAAGGACAGTTTCAGTTTCTTATCGTCTTCGTTGGATAAGTTGGTGAAGTTGAGTAAATATGAGGATGATAAAAAGCGTGAGAATTGGAAGAACAATTTCAGATACAGCGTTAGAAACCCGTATGTTAAAACCGATGAAGATTTGGATTTATTGACTGATAAGGGTATTTATCCCTATGACTACTTTGATGATTTTGAAAGATTTAAGGAAAGGGCTTTACCACCGAAAGAAGCGTTTTACAGTAAATTGAGTGAAGAACATGTAAGCGATAAAGATTATGAAAGGGCACTAAAAGTATGGAAGCACTTCGGGATTAGAACACTCGGGCAGTATCACGACTTGTATTTAAGAACTGATGTTTTACTACTGACCGATGTATTTGAAAACTTTAGAGACTTGTGTATGGAATACTACGGTTTAGACCCCGCTCATTATTACACATTGCCAAATTTCGCATGGGACGCGATGCTTCTAAAAACTGGTGTTGAAATAGAACAATTGCATGACCAAGAAATGTTTGAGATGGTTGAAAAGGGAATGAGAGGTGGTATGTGTCAGGTTAGTCATAAATTAGCGGTGGCAAATAATAAGTATATGGGGGAAGCATATGATGAGAACAAGCCATCAAATTATATTAGCTACTTGGATGCTAATAACTTGTATGGTTTAGCAATGTCCCAGAAGTTACCGCTAAAAAATATCAAGTGGACAAAGAAAACGCCCAGTGTTGAAAAATGGAATGAAAACGATGAGTTCGGTTATATTATGGAAGTTGATTTGGAATATCCCGAAACATTGCACGACTTCCACTCTGACTATCCACTAGCGCCTGAAATAATGAATGTAAATGTGAATATGCTTTCCGACTATCAAAAGCAAGTCTTCAAAATATATTATGATGGTAAAAACCCAAGGACGAGAAAACAAGTAAGTTAATATTAAATCTAAAGGATAAAGAAAAATATGTGGTTCATATCAAGACTTTACAGTATTATTTGAAAATGGGAATGAAAATGGGTAAAGTCCATAGGATAATAAAATTTCAACAGAGGGCTTGGTTGAAACCGTGGATTGACTTCAACACTGGTAAAAGGAAAGAAGCCAAAAGCGATTTTGAGAAAGATTTATTCAAATTAATGAATAATAGCATATACGGAAAAACCATGGAAGACAAGCGAAACCATATGGATTTTGAATTAGTAGATAATGAAGTTAGATATGAAAAATGTGTGAATAATCCAACCTTCAAAAATAGATTTATAATAAATGAACATCTTGTAGGAGTTGAGAAAACTAAAGCAAAACTGAAACTGGATAAGCCGATTTTTCTGGGAATGAGCATTTTAGATTTAAGTAAATTACATATGTATCAGTTTTACTATGATGTCCTTAAGAAAAAATACAATGAAAACATAAAACTGGTTTATACTGATACTGACAGTTATGTAATTCAAACAATGACTGATGATGTCTATAAGGATTTCAATGATATAAAGCAACACATGGATTTTAGCGACTATCCTGTTGAGCATCCATGTCATGACAAAACTAATAAAAGGTCTTAGGAATGTTTAAGGACGAATGCTCTTCAAAGATAATTACCAAATTCATAGCTCTCAAACCAAAGTCATATGCTTTTACAATACACGGTGAGGATGATGAACATAAAAAGTCAAAAGGTGTAGTAAAACACAAGGTGAAAAAAGAACTGTCATATCAGAACTACCACGAAGCATTATTTCAAAACAAAAAGCATGAAATAACTTATAATTTTATTCGTAGCCGGAATCATCAATTATTCTCAATGTCTCAAGTCAAGCAGAGCTTGAGTAATTTTGAAAATAAAAGACATTACTTAGATGCCTTTACTTCTTTACCCTACGGTCATTACAAACTGCGCTAAAGAGAAGATAGTTTATGATAGTATAAGATGGAAAGCAGTAAATACAAAAATGCGAAGATTTACAAAATAACTGATATAGGTTATAACAAATGCTATATAGGAAGCACATGCGAGAACTTAAGTCAAAGAATGGCACGACATAGGCAAAATCATAAGAAAGCAGAGGAATGGAATACTAAAACGACTTGTTGTTTATTGTTTGATGAATATGGAATGGACAGTTGTAAGATTGAACTAATAGAAACTTACCCATGTGAAAACCGAGAACAATTACTGAAACAGGAGGGTTATCATATCAAAAATACTGACTGTGTTAATAGATGTGTTGCTGGAAGAACCATCAATGAATGGAAAGAAGACAATCAAGAACACTACCAGCAAATGAGAAAGGAATACTCAGAAAAAAACAAAGAACATATATCTAAGAAAAGTCATGAATACTACCACCAAAACAAAGAAACGATTAATGAAAAACGAAAAGAAACTATTGTGTGTGAGTGTGGTAGTGTTGTTAGAAAAAGTGATATTAGAAAACACGAGAGAAGCGAGAAACACATACGATACAGAAACAAACATATTAATATCTAAATATCTCTAATAATAATGAACTTATTAGAGATGTTTAGCGGGACAGGCTCGGTTGGTCGGGTTGCTCGGGATTTGGGTTTTAGTGTTATTTCCCTTGATTTGAAAAATGCAAATATCAGTATTTCAGCAGATGACTTCTCAGCCTCAGAGCGTGTAGGGGTGGGTGGGTTTCCGAACCTTTGGAAACTGGGAAAGGGCTTTCTTTGACAACACTTTCCGACCCTTTGGAAACCCTAATTTAGGTGGTGATTTGCTGAGTTTTGGGGTGGGCTTTCCAACCCTTTGGAAAGTGGGACGGGGCTTTCTGAACCCTCGGAAAGTGCAAGTGGCTCAATGATATTGTTGTAAAAAATGGTTGACGAGTTATTATAATCATATTGCTGTTGAAATTAAATTTGGATAGAAGCAATTCTGTTTATTCATATTATTTAGTTATAATATGATTAAACATTGTTTTATTATCTAACAAGAAGGTTAAGACATTTAAATTAAACCTGAAACCCTGACCAACCGACCAGCAACCCCCCTAGCCAAAACTACTTAAAGAAATATTACCTTATATATTAAGAGAAAAATGAACGGTGATGGAATCAATAATTATATCGATAAAAAATGCTATGATTGTTGTCACTTCAAAAAAGAAAATATGGAATTGTATAAATTGAGTTTACCTAATGAAATAGTGAATAATATTATTAATTATTCAATGGATGAAAAAGACGAATGTGAAAATTGTAGGAATTGGAGAGATAATCAATTTTTAATCAAATGTCTGTTGGGAATAAAAAGAATACATAATAGAAATGTAGAAGATGATATTTTAATATTTCTAACTGTAAATAAAATACCACCTTACGATTGTGTTAAACAGTTTCTTAAAATCAGTAAGAAAAAATATGACACGATTTATGATATATTATGGATGTTGGGTTATAGTCAAGAGAAAGGAGAAGATGTTAAAGAAAATATCAAATTATTTATTGAAAGTAAAAAGTTTAATGTTCAGAATACAGTGAGAGATGTTAATATTATTTTTAAAATGATGTATGAAAGAAGTAAGACAAACCAATTAGATTATTATCCTGAACTGAAATTATAATCATAATATAATAATAACATGTAAAATTTTATATGTTATAATTATACTGAACTTTTAACCTATAACAGCCCTTAAACTTATCTAAATAAATAACCCCTTAAACATATAGAGACCAATGACCGACAAAAAGCAATGTTCCAAATGTAAAGTCTTTCAATTGTTAGAAAAGTTCAACGAAGGAAGAAAACAATGTAATGTATGCTTGGAAGGCAAACGAAGATACAGAGAAGCACACAAAGAAGAAATACAACAAAAGGCAAAGGTTTATTATGAACAAAACAAAGAACACAAACAACAATACATGAAAGAATACAGGGAAGAATACATAAAACAAAAAATTGAATGTCAATACTGTAGATGTATGGTAAGTCCTCAACACAAAGCAGAACACGAAAGAACCAAAAAACACATCAACAATGTTAAGAATCCAAAACCACCAAAGACGGAAGAAACAACAAAAGAAAACAAACCACAAACCACACAGGAAGAAATAAGAGAATACATTGAAACCTCATCAGATTTTGAATATGACTTGAACAAAGAATAAGATAAATCAAATGAACCACCAACACCCCAGAACATGATAACTACTAAAAGGGCTACCTCTTTCAAATGAAAAAAATGTCGGCCCCCAGCCCAACAATGAACAAGGCGACAATTTACCCAAATGTTTACCTTAACGAAAACGATAAATAAGCTCCCTAAAAACCCTCTTTTAAAAACTAATAAGGGGGAACACAGATTTGAGATGAACATAAAAACCAGAACAGGCAACCCTCAACAGGCTTCCCCTCAGGGCCCCCCTTTTCTCCATTTTTCCCCCCCCCCCTACTTTTAATTTTTTTTTAATAGGGATTGAAATGCCCTCCTACTTGAATCATCACTTCTTTCACCCCGTCACACGATTTGTTGGTGATGTTAGGGATGTTGGTCGGACATGCGGGGGATGTTGAACACGATGCTAGGGATGTTGACGGGCTAGCGAAAAATGCGTCAATTTCGCGAGAAAATGCTGTAAAATACGACACTTTACTGGCCCGGCAGAGATTGAATTGCACCCCTGTTTGAATCATCACTTCTTCGAGCGTCATGGGGGGGAACCCCGCTACTGTTTAGATTGTTTGCAGAGTAATTGCACCCCTATTTGAATCAACTCTTCTTCAAACATCATGGGGGGGGTTTCCGCCTCCCACCCCCCCTTACTTTTTAGATTTCTTGTAGAGATTGAATCACCCCTGTTTGAACCATCACTTTTTTCGAGCGTCCAATTTCGCGAGAACATGCTGCAAAATACGACACTTTAGGTAATCTGTGTAGTCCATGTATGTCCGTATGTATGCAGTTCTTCGAACATCATAGGGGAAGCTTCTATCACACCCTTTCTTGAATCATTGCACCCCTACTTGAATCATCACTCCTTCCGACATCATGGGGGGGGCGGCACCCCCCCCCCCCACCCCCCCCTGTGTTTTAGATTTCTACAGAATTAAAAATAATTAATTTAGTTGCGCCCCAGTTTGACGACCACCAAACTCTTCCAACATCAAGGTGGGGGCTTAAGGCGCGGCCCCCCCCAACCCCCCCGCTACTTTTTAGACTTTTGCAGACCATTGAAGTAGAATGAACAGAATCCAAAATCCTAAAAACATATATGGGGGGGCTTGGCCGGCGCCCCCCCCGCCCAACCCGCCCAATCCCCCCCCCCCCCCCGCTACTTTGCACGTCGATCGTCATGGCGCTGCGGCCCCTTCCCCCCAACCTCCTCCCTGCTACTTTTTAGACTTTTCTTTGGAGTGGTATTTATTTTACGATTTTTCCCGTTTTTTTCTTCTTTTTTTTCCGCTTTTGGCTTCTTGGCTTTGTGGCTGCTTGGCTTCTGGGCTTCTTGGCTTCTTGGCTTCTTGGCGTTTCGGCTTCTTGGCTTCTCGGCTTCTGGGCTTCTCGGCTTCTGGGCTTCTGGGCTTCTTGGCTTTTTTGTTTCTTGGCTTCTTGGCTTCTTTGGCTTTTCGGTTCTCGGCTTCTGGGCTTCTAGGCTTTTTGGTTTTTTGCTGGTTTATGCGGCTTTTGGTGGCTTTTGGGCTTTTCGCATCCTCTGCATTCCCAATTCCTCTTCGGCAGGTAGCGTTTTTGCCTTTTTGCATCTTTTCGCTGGTTTGCGCGGCTTCGGCTTTGGCTTTTCGCATCTTCGGGCTTTTTGGCTATTGGTTTTTGGATTTGGCTTTCCGCATCATCAGCATCACCACCACCCTGTTTGAATCATCATTTCTTCGAGCGTCATGGGGGGGGAACCCCGCTACTGTTTAGATTGTTTGCAGAGTAATTGCACCCCTATTTGAATCAACTCTTCTTCAAACATCATGGGGGGGTTGCCGCCTCCCCCCCCTTACTTTTTAGATTTCTTGTAGAGATTGAATCACCCCTGTTTGAACCATCACTTTTTCGAGCGTCCAATTTCGCGAGAACATGCTGCAAAATACGACACTTTAGGTAATCTGTGTAGTCCATGTATGTCCGTATGTATGCAGTTCTTCGAACATCATAGGGGAAGCTTCTATCACACCCTTTCTTGAATCATTGCACCCCTACTTGAATCATCACTCCTTCCGACATCGTTGGGGGGGCAGCCCCCCCCAACCCCCCCGCTGTGTTAAAAATTGTTACAGAGATTTAATATTTAATTAGTTGCACCCCTAGTTGAATCGTCAATTCTTCCAACATCATGGGGGAAGGGCTGCCGCCGCCCCCCCCCAACCCCCCCGCTACTTTTTAGACTTTTTGCAGACATTGAATTGCACCGCTATTCAACTCATCACTTCTGCAAAAAGCATCATGGGGGGGGCTACTTTTAATTTTATTTTTTTTCATAGGGATTGAAATGCCCTCCTACTTGAATCATCATTTCTTTCACCCCGTCACACGATTTGTTGGTGATGTTAGGGATGTTGGTCGGACATGCGGGGGATGTTGAACACGATGCTAGGGATGTTGACGGGCTAGCGTAAAATGCTTCAATTTCGCGAGAAAATGCTGTAAAATACGACACTTTACTGGCCCGGCAGAGATTGAATTGCACCCCTGTTTGAATCATCACTTTTTCGAGTACCAATTTCGCGAGAACATTGCAAAATACGACATTTTAGGTAATCTGTGCAGTCCATGTCTGTCTGTATGTATGCATTTCTTCGAACAACCCTCCCGCTGCCTTTTAAATTCTATCACACCCTTTCTTGAATCATTGCACCCCTACTTGAATCACCACTTCTTCCGACATCACGGGGCGGCAGCCCCAAACCCCCCGCTACGTTTTAGATTTTCTACAGAGATTAAATGAATTGCACCCCTAGTTGAATCATCAATTCTTCGAACATCATGGGGGGGCTGCCGCCCCCCCAACCCCCCCCCCCTCCCGCTACTTTTTAGATGTTTTTTTGCAGAGACCGAATTACACCCCTATTCTAATCATCAGACCATCATGGGGGGTGGCAGCCCCGCTCTGTTTTATTTTTTTTCTGGCTGGGATTGAGATGCCTTCCTGTTTGAAGCATTTTTTTCACCACGTTAACCCGCCAGCTACATTTTTGGATTTGGTTTCCCACGATTTGTTGGTGATGCTAGGGATGTTGGTCGGACATGCGGGGGATGTTGAACACGATGCTGGGGATGTTGACGGGCTAGCGAAAAATGCGTCAATTTCGCGAGAAAATGCTGTAAAATACAACACTTTACTGGCCCGGCAGAGATTGAATTGCACCCCTGTTTGAATCATCACTTTTTCGAGTACCAATTTCGCGAGAACATATTGCAAAATACGACATTTTGGGTACTCTGTGTCTGTATGTATGCATTTCTTCGAACAACCCTCCCGCTGCCTTTTAAATTCTATCACACCCTTTCTTGAATCATTGCACCCCTACTTGAATCACCACTTCTTCCGACATCACGGGGCGGCAGCCCCAAACCCCCCGCTACGTTTTAGATTTTCTACAGAGATTAAATGAATTGCGCCCCTAGTTGAATCATCAATTCTTCGAACATCATGGGGGGGGCTGCTGCCCCCCCAACCCCCCCCCCCCTCCCGCTACTTTTTAGATGTTTTTTGCAGAGACCGAATGACACCCCTATTCTAATCATCAGACCATCATGGGGGGGGGGCTGCCACCCCCCCCGCTCTGTTTTATTGTTTTTTTTGGCTGGGATTGAGATGCCCTCCTGTTTGAAGCATTTTTTCACCCCGTTAACCCGCCAGCTACATTTTTGGATTTGGTTTCCCACGATTTGTTGGTGATGCTAGGGATGTTGGTCGGACATGCGGGGATGTTGAAAACGATGCTGGGGATGTTGACCAGCTAGTGTAAAATGCGTCAATTTCGCGAGAAAATGCTGTAAAATACGACATTTTATTTGCCCGGACGAAAAACCAAAAAAACAAAAAAACGAAGAAACAACCCAAAATAAATCCGCACCCCTTTTCTGTTTGCCCCTAATTGAACCATCACTTTTTCGATCGTCGTCGGCTGCCGCCCAGCCCGCCCCCCAACCCCCCGCTCATCATTTTTCGATCATCGTGCGGGGGGGGGGCGCTGCAGGCCCCCCCTCGCCCCGCGCGCGGGGGGGCTGCCGCCCCCCACAACCTCCCCGCGGCTTTTTAGAATTTTTGCCCTTAATTGAATCATCACTTTTTTCGATCACCATGGGGGGGTCTGCCGCCCCCTCAACCCCCCTCCCCGCGCCTTTAATTGAAGCATCATTTTTTCAATCATCATGCGAGAGCCATTTTTTACATTCTTTGCCCCTAACTGTTCGATCCACTTTTTCAATCATCATGGGGGGGGGTGCCACCCAACCCAACCCTGTCCCCCCCCCCCGCTATTTTTTTTAGTTTTTTTGCCTTGAAACTCTGCACAAGTAGCACAAGTATTCCGACGTACTCAGGCGAAGGAGACTGAAGCAAAGGTAAACATCTACGTGTTTCAAGTCTCGGTTTCGCTGGGATTACACCCCGGTCCGTCCGGTCCGTCGTGTCTTTTTATTTCTCATGTTTGTTTTGTATTTTCTTGCTGGGTCTGCCTGTATCCTTGATGCCTTTTCATAGTGCCGGCTGGTCCTCGGTTTTATTTCCCGTGAAGCGGTTTTATTTCCTTACTATGGTTACCCCAGCGTATGTATGTATGTATGTAAATATGTAATGTATGTAGTATATGTAATGTATGTAACGTATGTAATGTATGCAATGTATGTATGTATGTAATGTAGTATAATGTAATGTAATGTACTGTAAGCATGTATGCATGTATGTATGTATGCATGTATGTGTGTATGTGATGTATGTATGTATGTATGCATGTATGTATGTATGTATGTATGCATGTACGTAGTGTATGTATGTATGCGTGTATGTATGTATGTATGTATGTATGTAAGTAAGGTATGTAAGTAAGGTATGTATGTAAGGTATGTAGTGTATGTAATGTGTGTAATGTATGTAATGTAATGTAATGTACTCTAAGCATGTGTACGCATGTATGTATGCATGTTTGTATGTATGTATGTATGTATGTATGCATGCATGTATGTGTGTATGTATGTATGTATGTATGTATGTATGTATGTATGTATGTATGTATGTATGTATGTATGTATGTATGTATGTATGTATGTATGTATGTATGTATGTATGTATGTATGTATGTATGTATGTATGTATGTATGTATGTATGTATGTATGTATGTATGTATGTATGTATGTATGTATGTATGTATGTATGTTGTGTACGTATGTATGTATGTATGTATGTACGTATGCATGTATGTATGTATGTATGTATGTATGTATGTATGTGTGTATGTATGTTATGTATGTATGCGTGCAATGTATGTATGTATGTAAGTAATGTAATGTAATGTCATGTCACGTAATGTAATGTAATGCAATGCAATGCAATGCAATGTAATGTAATGCAATGTAATGTAATGTAATGTATGTATGTATGTGTGTGTGTATGATTGGTTGCCTTGTGCTTTGCACTCCCCTTGTTTTCATTTCTGTCCCTTTCATGTCCCTTTCAGTTCCCCTTGGTTTCCCTTTCATTTCCCGTTGCTTCCCTGTCATGTCGACTTCCTATTTCCTCCCCTCATTTCCTTGCACTTCCTCGCGTTTCCCCTTTGCTCCCCAGTGTTTCCCGCAAAAAAATCGGTTTTTCGAGCGTTTTCGCAAAGAGGACGCCAAAAAGCACAGAGTTTTTCTCAGATTTTCGGCAAAAGGAGGCAGGAAACCCAAACCAGCAAAAGAGCCGGCAGGGGGAATCGAGCCTGGGACCCCTGTTTTGCGACACCGGCATCATCAAATTGCCGACGTCGGGCGGGGGGGGTTTTAGGGGGGGGGGTTATCCTCTATCCTCTCTTAAGTGTCCGACACGCCAAGCAACGTCGGCGGATTTATGAATTGAGCTATGCATCTTAGTAGCTTATACACTTAGCTAGTGTTTGCTGCGCATGAATAGCACCGTACTGGCCGGCCTCTTGTGCAATTCTTGACGCAGGATTAGAAGCGGCAGTGTTAGCTGCAAGAAACTGTGCGTCCGCTTTTTTTGATCTTTTGTGATGACAGCCATGCTGTGTCAGCTTTACCAAGGCGCTTCAATGGGCTGCATGAGATTGTGGAAATCTCTGACGGAGCATTGCACGTCGCCGGCTCAGTTGGCGGGGACGATGAGGTTGACAAATCTGCGCATGGAACGAACCTCCAAACCAGATCGGCATTAGCGCCAAGGATGTCTCGAGCTCCTTGAAGGAGGCCCAAGGAAATTGCGCAGCGTGGTAGCTTGATTTGATATGCATAGTTGCAGGTGCGTGGCCACCTTAGATTGATAGATCAGCCACTGGCCCCGAGACGAGATGCCAAAAGTCTGATTCTGAAACCTAGGTGCAGCAGCCGGCAGTGACGGTGCCTTTCTGGAAGAAGTTCTGGAGGCGCTGTGGTAACTTGCGTGCAATATTTGTTACTAGTTCTGCCAGGACAACCTGCAGATCAGGAAAGAAATCAATGCGCTTATTCAGGCCAGTCGCTAGTTCTCCCAGGAAAGAGTGGAGTGAGATGAGAAGATGCAACATCTTGCTGACAAAGAAGCAGAAACTTGCCACGCTTTAGACAACTGTTCGAGGACAACCGCAATGGTAGCTAAAGGGAATCGATGCCCTACTCTTGCAGAAGCATTTCTGTCATAGCTCTCTGGTTCCCTCCGGCTCTCTGTGCATCGCAGGACTGCTTGCTGTAGCATGTGTTTCCAAGCCCCCAAGCCTTGCGAGCGTTCTCGCATACACTCTTCCACCCACCCTACTAAGTCACTCGGTCTGCGTCGCAAGCCCTTTCAACTGGAAAATTGCATGGATCTGATGTACGTGTTTTGGACGTGTGGCCCGTTGCGCAAACCCAAATCCCGAGGTATCGCCTGTATTGTCCTTGTCTCAAGCTGGTGGGAACATTTGGTATCTATCGGGGTGCTTGCTTGCAACCGCAGAATGCTTAGGCCCGTCCTCTCTCTGATTTTTTGCTTGAGACACTTGAGGCTCAACCTGTCAAGATCGAGACTTGGCGTTTGTCAGAGAAAACATTTTGCAAGTGGCAATGGCCCACTGCTGCACAGACCCAGCTATTTTGGCATCCGTCATCTTGACAGGTCAGCGCCTAGCAGAATGTTGTGGGGCTGATTCAAGACTGAAGATGGTGTGTGCCAACCTAGCGGCGTAGATCTTCCCGCCTGCAGACTGGGCCTGCGTTCTCAGGGCGTGAATTGCCTGAAATGCCAAACTGCAGGGCATCCTTATCATGCTTCTCCCTCTGCCTCTGTCTTGGCTTTTCATTCTTATGTCTTCTGCGTCTTTTCCGTACTTGCATCAGTTCTGGGTATGAAATGGGTCCACTTTGACAAAATGCGTGCTTTCTTATCACAAAGAGTGACAGGTGATTCAAGTTTCTCTACTTTAATTTAGTATTGTTGTTGAGCATGATATGCCTCTCCAGTTTTTACAGAGTTCATACGTGTCTAGGTCCGCCAGTGAAAGTGATGCCTTTGACCGAGGTTTGCCCAAGACACGACCCAAGGCACTCTAAAAGAAACCCAGGGTGACGTTGCTATGCTGGCGTTTTGGCTTACAGGAGGAGCGCTCCACGACAATACTACAAAACTGGAGATGTCGATACAGCGGGGCCAGCTGTGTTGAGGGTTGGGAGACCTGACGGCGCCTTTCCCCTCTTGCACCTTTTCTTCAGATAAGTGGCACTTTTTGTCTCCCACTCAAGCAAGAATGCCTAGAGGTGGACGTATCAACAAAAAGGTGGCGCCGCGCTCGGCACTTTCCGAGTGCGCTCGGCTATCTCTCGATAGCACTGGGTGGCGCGGTGGCGCTGCCACGAGGCCTTCAAGGGTGAAGCGGGCCATGCACCTCGGGCACTTGTACTCCCTGCAGCCGCCTCTGTTGCTGGGCGTGGCTCCCATCAGCCCCTGTCTGCTGGCCAGCGCAGGCGCTGTTTTGGGATGTGCAGGTGACACTCCGGGCGCACTTTTGCAAGATTGGCGGTAGGGCGCTAGGCATGCAGTTTGGGGTGCTGGCGACGGTGCTGTTTTGGGATGGTCTTTGGGGTGCTTGTTTAGGTGCTGAGATTGATGGCTCTCAACCAGCCAAACGAGGGGTTTCCTTTTGCCTGGTTCTGTTGTGCTTTTCCTTGTTAGTTGCCTCTCTCATTTTGCCGCTTTGGTCGTCGCGCTCATAGTGGCTTTTGCACTGTGGCACCTGAACGAAAATCCCCAGATTGCATGCCACCTAGCAACCTGACGTCAATCTCCCTAGCACCCCGCCGTCAAATCCAAATAAAATGCACCCGCGCATCACCAGTAGCTCAAACAACACCTACACGCAACCCAAACTGCGTGCCCCCTAGCACCCAGCCGGCAATCTTGCAAGTAACTTCCCCTCGAGTCTCCACAAAGAAAGCCTCTTCCTTTCTTGGGTCGCCTTCCGTGGGCGAGTAATTGCGGAAGGCAGCTTCCGCGAGGGAATTCAGTTGCACGATTTGCTAGTACTTCTGGAAAGATCAAGCGAATGCTGCGTCGGCCGGATGTGGCATCATGTTCTGTCGACATCACGCTGGCTGCCCGGAGTATTGTTGCAAACAGTGGGCGGTTTGGTCAGATTCGGCATTGCCCCCCCGCCGATGCCAAATCTGACCGGCACCCGGCCCAAAAGCACAACCAATGGGCAGTACTGGAGGTAGCATCTTGCAAGCCGGAACCCAAAAGGCAACTGACTTTAAGCCTTACATAGGTTTAAGCCCGAAAGAAGAAATGTGGGTTTGTCTGAATAGGGGCAAAATCGAAATGGGAGCTGCGGCAGCACTTATATAGAATCGGCCCGTATGCCCGTTCAAGTTTAACAGGAAACACAACACCACTCAGATGTTCCAGCGTTGTGTCCCTAGCAGGCGTTGTTTGCTCGGCGCTGGTGGCTGGGTCAGGATGCCAAACGTTTGCGGAACTTGATCCTGGTTTGTTGTGTTCAGTGCCTTTTCAGAAGCATTTAGACTTCGCACGGCGTGAACACGTAAATTTAGCTTGTCGTGAAAGACACAGTCTTTGTTAAGTCACAGTCTAGTGCTTCGATGCGCGGTCAGGCACGAAAAGACCAGGCGGAGCTTGGTGCCCTCAACGAAGAAGGCGTGTGTCCAGATTTTCAATTAAGGAAGGACTTTCCCGGTATGACGTTGCAGGAACAAAAGTTGTTGAAGAAGGCGCTGCGAATCTTTGTGATATGTGTGAAGGCTATACGAACCGACATTTGCAGGATTGCTGCAATTTTTCCAAGAAGCATCTTTGGTTCTGTCGGAGCATGAGCCGTTGCCTCAGCAAATTGCCTGCATTACTTGCACTGGGCCGGATGCAGCTTGCACATGACCAGGCAGTGCCCTCCCAAACATATCTGCGGGCAGAGGAATCAGCATTTAAAATATTGTTTGGTTGCAGAGATTGCGTTCAAACTAGTCACATTGAAGCCTAGGTTTAACGATGTTTTGTGCATGTCAGATTGCCTCGGGGTATACTTACTCTTTGCAAGGTTGGGGCCTAGGAGTGGGACAAGACCAATGCTTGTTCTGAAAGGTTTGGCAATCCTGTTCGGACAACTCACCTACATAAGCCACGACATCATGATCAAAGTGAGGAATCTAACGCACACGAGCAATTGGGCGCAGGCAATGATACTGCATTTGCTCCATCCTGCCATTTGGTTTTGCCTTCTGGTTTCTTAGCAGTATGCTCCACGGGACCAGGCCTTGTGACGTTTGCAAGAGGACACAGGAAAGGCACATGCTTAATAGGAAGAGCCAGGAGGCTAACCAAGAAGCTTTTACAGCCATGCAGCATGCATGTTTTGTGTTCTTTTTGGCGGGGAGCGATGCCTCTAGTGCAATTGCTGCAATTTGCAGAGCAGAATCATTGGTGCTGGGCATTGCCAGCTGGCAGATTAGTCTAGCAGCATTGCGCATGGCCTCGGAGGCGACCAGATGGAGGTGGACAAAGTGGTCAAAGAAGTCAAATCGGTCAAAGCGGTTGGGGGTTGGGGATAGCTTAGATAGGCGGCCCATACGAGGACGCCTTCAACACTTTCGCTTGTGTACAAAGTCTTCACAGCGGAGCTGAGCTGAAGACCAGCTCCAAAAGGTGCGCGAGCCAACCTGAGAGCTGGTTTTGACTTATGCATGTTTTCAATTTCGTCCGAATCCTCAACTAACCAGGCTCCCGACTAGTACAACGCCAGCGTGTTTTTCACGAACAGATGCTCACCAGTTTTCACGGTGCTGTGCCAAATTGAGGGACAAGCCCTTCTTGTATCCAGTACGTTTCATTTTGCAGGTTGCTGGTGAAGGCGACTCGTGAGCAAAGATACTGTGAGCAGTGACGGAAACATGCAGGATCAGTTTGCAAAGAGTGACCACAATAGACCAAAATGTTTTGCATCACCCATGTTACAGGTCTCTGTGGAATGAAGCACTCCATTAAGTAGTCGGCGATCATGGATCGAACCTTGCAGCTGCTAGCGCCCTTGCAAATCAGTTGCGCCCAAACTCAGTGCCCACCCATTGCAGGAAGTGTAGTGCTCAGCACTCTTCACAAGCTTGTGCCTTCAGCGTTGCCCTATTGTTTCAGACGAACTGCTTTGTACCCTCAAATATGACAGCCCTTACAGGCATGCATGTGTAGCAGTAGCTTCCAACTTCCAGCTAAGCTGGCAGTGGCCAAAGTTGCCAGGCCCTGAGAGTGAAACGATGCTGCTTCTGAGCCGTTCATCAGAGTGTCATATGAGCATGCTCTTTCCGAGGCACGGTGCTTTGCATGTGACCGCATCTTGATCCTTCAAAGCTATGGACAAGGACAGTGGGTGTGCGCTGAAGCAGCATGCATTCCGTATGTTGCTCTTGTTCTAAAAATAGTGACACATTCCATATTATAGCGGCTTCCAGCGCTTGGTGGCACACCCAACCCCCAAACACGTCATTGAGCTTGCATTAAATAGCGGGTATCCCGCGAAGCAAGCGTTGCCAACCCGACATGGCAACGCACAATTTGTACGCCGTAATTTGCACGCTAATTTGCAAAAGTTGGCTTTCGCAAATTCTCTCTTCGCTATGTGCCAGCCGCGCAGCTTCTTCTTGAGCCATATGTAAATGGGAGGTTTCATGTACACACTCCTGGCTGGGCCCAGCCACTTTCGAAACTTGGGCTCAGTTGGCCGCAAGAGGCAACTATGCCTCACTCCACGGCTAGGATCGGGATGGCTTGAAAAGCTTTGCCGACCTGACAAATGTCAAGCCTGGGCATGGCGCTCAGGTTCTTCTCGTGCACAGTTCCCGATTGAAGTAAGCGATCGCATGTGCTCATGGATGCTTATGCGAGAGATAGGTTGTTAGCGGACACGTCATAGTACTAGGGAAAGGGGAGATCTAAGGGGAGATCTGCTGGCAAATGCAAGACCAGAACACAAATCCTCAAGCTGGCTTGCTTCTGATAAATTGCAGACGCAGACTTTGATGTGGGCGTTGTGAGTGGATCAGGCGTAAACGAGCATCAGCTGGTACTTCCTAGTGACTCCTAGTGACTCCTAGTGAGCTTTGGCGTTTAGTGAGGCAATTTGTATCAGAGTGGCTGCGCCATTGTTGGTTGTTGGGATGAGCACAAGGATTGTACAGTCAATATGGGTTCCTTGAAGTTGGCAAGGCAATGAAACAATGCACCGTAGTCCGGCGCCCGCGTAGAATGCGCCAAACAGTTAAGGATGTCTACTTACTGGACAAGCATGTGCAAAGAGTCCAGCTTAGCTTGCTTTGGGACACCATATGCGTGTAAGGAAGCAAGCCTTGTTTTCGGAGTCTAACAGTGATGAGGATCCATTTCTCTTAGTGCAAACATCTTCGGAGCAGATCAGGCGCTGGCAGAAAGCTGCCTTGTAGCGAAAGGCCTTCTGGAACAGATGCTCAGTCGTACAAGCAAGGCTGTGATGGTCTATGAGCGTCATGTAGGTTGACAAGGCTCTGACAGCTAATTCCTTCAACCATGTGTCGAGCAATGCATTGTAAGTGCACACGTGATTGCTCGATTGACACGTGCAGCACTAACTAGCTTGTTTTGTGCGCGGTGGCCTTTTGCTTGGCGTGTATCCTCTCATGTCAAGGCCTTTCACATTTGATGCACTGTTGTGCTCTGAGAAGCACACCACTCATCACGTGCGCTGATTTGCTAGTGAGCAGAGGTGAAGAGGGATGCATCGAGCAGGGGTGTCCCGGGTGTCCCTAATTAGAATTCGGAGCAGAAACAGCCAGGAACGAAAGCACGCAATTGCTGCAATTGCAATATGTTCTCAGTGTGGGAGAGATGACGCTCTTGTGGGCCATGGGCACACTTGGTTTCTGAGGCGGAAAGAATGTGAGGGCAATGAGGGCAAGGCGCCTTCCATTGCCATTGCTTCCTTGGCAACATTGGCAACATTGGCAACAGTGAAGACATATTCCTAGGGCACTGCAAGAGCCTGGATGTCCCCAAAGTTCCTGCAGGCGCATCAGCAAGCATACACATATTCTGGCTGCACGGTTCGCACGGTTCAGGTGGGCCCAGCCCAAAAAAAAGATGGCAAGGCCAGCCCAGAGCACCATGTCAAGCTGTCAAGATTGATTGTCCATTTTTGCTCAGGCGCACTTCGCGGAACACGTCTACTCCGACATGCGTCGCAGCCTTTGTTGGAACACGTGTAACATGTGGCGCTGTAGTCCCAGACATTCAATTGCTGGCTTCCAGGCGCCTTCGCAGCCTTGCTGGCAAAAAGATTTGGCACCCTTGAAGAGGCCAGCTGTTTTTTGCAAGCCAATAGACTCAGAAGACTTCATACCAAGGCGTACCACCACTTCGATGGCAATAGGAACAACCAGCTGGGAATGACAGAGTTCGTCTCTGGAGTTTGGGACTCAGCGCATTCACCCGGACAGAGCAGTGACTGCAAGTGAGTAGAATTGGCCTCAGATTTGGACACGTGCTGTTCAGAGCTGTTCAGAGCTGTTCGGAGATGTATGGAGCTGTTACGGAGCTATCCAGAGCTGATATTTGACAGCAGTGGCCCAGCGCTGTCCAGATCCGTCCAAATCTGATCACAGAGGTGAGCCCAAGGTTTAATCTTGGCTTCACCAGGACTTCTGAGCGCATCTCTGTGTGCTTGCTCTAGGGTTGTATTCAGCAGTATGGTTTGTTGGCGCTCTTCAAAGCTTGGTTCACACGCCATCTAGCCGCTGCATTTGATGCTGAAGAGGCCAAAGCTTTGCGCTTCATGGGCAATGCCAGAGCTGTCTTCAAGGAGACTGCCGCATTGCTTGCCAAACTTGCAGGGTGTCGCATTCGGCAGGAGCTGGACAGGAACAACAATGGTCACATCTCCATCCAGGAGTTCAAAGTGCTTCTGGTTTTGAATGTCACCGAGGACCCCAGTTGCCTCAAGTTCCAGCCGTGCAGCCATAGTTTGCTTGTTTGCTTTGCTTGCTTTGGCCTTGCTTTGACTTTGCATTGCTTTTCTGTTCTTTGGCTTCGGGCTACCTTACTTGCGTGCTTGCTTTGGCCTTGACTTTGCTTTTCGTTTCTTTACTTCGGGCTGCCTTGCTTGCACGCCTGCTTTGGCCTTGCTGACTTTGCTTTGCCTGGCTGTTGTTTTCTTCGGGCTGCTTGCTTGCTTGTTTGCTTGCTTGTTTGCTTGCCTGCTTTGGCCTTGCCTTGCTTGCATGCCTGCTTTGGCCTTGCTTTGCCTTGCCTTGCCTTGCCTTGCCTTGCCTTGCTTTGCTTTGCTTTGCTTTGCTTGCTTGCTTGCTTGCTTGCTTCGTTGATTTGTTTCTTTTTTTGTGTCGCCGAGAAGCTTTGTAGTCAAGGATGAAGCTGTGGCATCAAAGACAAAGCGCGATCAGGCCAGTTCTGCCAAGCGCATGCGATGCCTCACACTGGGCTTTCCCAGCTTTGTGTTCTGACAGCATAGAGACGTTGTAGCTCGATAGGTTGTCGAAAGGAAGCAGCGCTCTCCAATTCAGCCGCCAGGCAGGCATGAGCGGGCTCCTCAGTCGTGAGGCATCTTGCACGTATCATGGCATGAATGACCAAGGCGAAGTGTTTGCCTTGCTTCTACACATCTACAGCTTCCAGAGGTTGGTGTGCAGAACTTCTAGAATGCTTTTGTTTGTTGCAATCGAGGCAGAGCATATATCGTCCTCTGCTGGCTTCTACTCATTTCCGCGGCTTTGCACGGGCCGTTCAGACCTTTTGCTTTGAACTCAGCATGAGAGTAAAATAGTGGAGGGTAAGCATCTCCCGATTGATCATTGAGGCGGCATCCTGATGAAATTCCTGGCTTTGTCATCGACCAAGGCCCTTTAAAGCGAGGCTATCAGACTTGTTTGTTCACTTAGGACGCCGAGATGTTTTCTAAAGAGCACGGGTTGGAGCCCCAGGCAAACCTGTACGATGGAATAGACATCAATATCGACATGGGTGGAATTTGCGCGCATGCCACAAGCAAAAGTAGTAAGAGTATAGAGCTCATTTCACGAAGCATGCCGTGCATCGATTTCGTACCAGGCCCGGCTTCTGCGCCAAAGGCCCTGAACATTTCCCAGAGGCTTCTCTTTGCTTCAATTCGCTTCTCTTTCTTTTTGCTTTCCGGCATTTCCTTTTCAAGAGTGACTTGGCGGAGGTCATGCCGGATGGACATCCAGTGCGTGGCAACAGGTTCAAGGATGGCATGTGAGTGTGCGAATATTGCACAGCGCTGAGAGAGAGAGAGAGAGAGCTGTGAAAGGTTGGAAGCGCTGTATTGCGATCAGAACGTTTTGGACCTGCTATCCCTTCAGTGGAGGGGCGAAAGGAGCCGCACAAAGTGCGAGCGTGAGACGCTTGCCTTCGAGAGGGTAGTTTCATGCATCATTTCCAGGACCTTGAGCACAGTGCGTGCAACTTCGCCACCTACGAAGGCAATTGGCGAAGTGCAAAAGTGCAAACCAATCTTCCATTTAGTTTTACACTAGCTAGCAGTTTACAAGGTGTTGGCGTAGTCCTGCTGTCTGAAGGCAGGATGCCACGCGTGAACTGGAGGATAGATGGGACGGGAGCGCCCGCAGCTAAGCAGCCTTCCGCACGGAGGATTTTTTGGCGCAAATTGGCATGTTGCCCCCAGGCAGGTGTTCCTGTCCAAACGGGAGCGCATGGGGCTGAAATCAGGTGTGTCTCTCAGGGCTTGGTCGCTATGAAGTATATCAGAGCAATGCAAACTAGCTGGCAAAGCAGGCCTGTCTAGCTTTGGCATCAAGCGCCAAACTCAGGGCCTGGCGTTGGAGCTGGCTGCAACTGTTCCTTGCATTACCCCAATGTGACCAGGCCAAAGTCTGTCGGCACACATTCAAGATCCACGCTGCGATGGAAGTCACAGAGCGAGTCATGCCCTGAAGTCTTGCGTGACAGAGCTCCCACAACACCTTGACCTGCCACCTTCCCCGCGTTGCAGCCTTCATCCACTGAGGGCCTCGTTGAAGTAGGAGGACGCTTGAGATTAATCTAGTCACTTCACTTAGGGAATGTTGGGTGCCAGAATGGCATGCTCGCACTCCATTTGCGCAGTCTGGCGTGTTTCGCCACTATGACTGCTTGCGCTTGCTGAAGCGTGCATTGACCAAGAAAGCATGCTGTATGGTGCCTCGCATGCCAACCCAGCTTCATGAGATTGATGTACGCACATACTTTGTCTTGCTTACT
Source organism: Effrenium voratum (assembly GCA_963377175.1). Taxonomy (NCBI): domain Eukaryota; class Dinophyceae; order Suessiales; family Symbiodiniaceae; genus Effrenium; species Effrenium voratum. The sequence goes on from CAUJNA010000108.1 coordinate 138,117, forward strand.
TTGCAGATTAAGGAACAAGTCTTTCTGCAAAAGAACATACATTTTTGGCTCCCTCTCAAAGGCAGGCAGCCCTACTGTTTGAGGCTTGTCTGGCACAAACCGTCTCTTGTCAAAGTGGCGCACCAACTGCGAGGGGATTTGGTGAAGCAAGCTATTGTCGTTTGCTCAAGGCTTCTTTACAAGACAATCCACGCTTGATCAACTCTTCCACGCGTGCATCTGTGGCTATGTACCCAAAATGAGGTCTTAACTAGTGGTTGAAGCGTATTCAGCAGTTCAAAAGCAGGACAGAGGCGAAGCAGCCGCAGCAGAAGAGCACGCCCACTTGGAAAGCACTCTTGTTTCTAGGCTTGTTGCAGGCCATGACACGATTCAAGCCACGACAAGTACTTGTACACAGAACAAAATGCTCTCTGGCTCAACTGATCCATTTGATGTGGCCTGTGCCCAAGAAGCGCAGTCATCGAGAGTCTGTCCAGACCCCGAGATTTCCATCTGCGTATTCCGCATGCTCAAGGCCCGCGATGAAGTTGAAGCTTCCATCCACAAGGCAAAGTGGGGCACAGCTCACTGTGGGTGACGCGCAGAGAGCAGGTGCTGAATTAGACGATTGAATGCCAGCGGGCCTTTTCTCAGTATTCTTGCCATCCTGTTTTTGTTTGAGGAAGACTGCTTGGGTTGGTGGACTATTATTATGACCTGATCTCGCCCGCACAGGCCGCAAGTCCACGAATTTGCATAAACAACAAAGCAACTCAACAAAAAACCAATCTGGACAACTCCCAACCTGGGAAGACTCAGGAAACGCTCAGAACAACTCAGAAACAACTCTGCCTTGAACTCGATCCGCCCGCTTTAGTTTGAAGCTGAGTAGGGAGCTGAGTTCCCCCCCCCCCACCCCGATTTTTTTCTTGGATTTTTTGTTTTCTGAGTTTTTTTGTTGTTGAGTTCTTTTTGGTTTGAGGGGGTTGGTTGAGGAGGAAATCTGCAGTTTTCCCCAAGAAAAAGCAACCACAACTCAAAAAAGACTCAAAGCAAACTCAGACAAAAACTCAAAACAACTCAGAAAGAAGCTCAGCTGCCGACTCAGCCAAACTCAAGTGGGGGGATCGAGTTCAAGGCTGAGTTTTTGTTTTTCCTTCTGAGTCGAAGGCTGAGTTGTTTCAGTTTTTTCTTTGTGAGTCGTTCCTTTTTTTGTCTCCTTTTTTTTCCTTCTTCTGAGTTTTCGTTGTTTTTCTCTTTCAGTTGACTCAATGGCAACAAAGTGCAATTGAAAATCACGCTTCAATCAATACGAGTCAATCAACGGGAAGTAGATTGAGGTTGGGTGTCTCACAACCAGGGCTGACACCAGGAGTGTCGAATTTTGCAAAAGCTTTGGGCGCAATCAGAACTTCCGCTAGACAAGTGGTGGCTAGTAGCTGGAGCCACTAGTGCATCGCCATCCTCTTGCCGAGCCAGGGGCATTTTTACGTATGACCAGACCAGACCATAAAATATGTAGCATTCCCAAATATGCATTTTTGAAAGTCAAGCTGCATTATATGCGCTCAATCAAGCTAGATTGGTTTTCATAACGGTTGAGTGTTTGGCTAAGTGAATTCTGAGTTGTTTTTGAGTCTTTTTTCGTTCCGCTGAAACGTCTGCTGTCTGAGCCCGTCTGGTCATAAGACTATTTTCGGTTGTTTCCGACATGCACAAGCGGCGTACATGTTGCCATGATATCTTTCTTTGTATCCGGACCGTATGCAGTTCGCATCATCTGCTTGAGCCCAAGCCACCAAGCCACCACGTCATAGGTGCGAACCATGCAGAGAGAGTCAGAAGCTTAGCTCCAGTCAGGCAGCGACTTGGGAGTGGCTCCAATTCTCGGCAGGTTGTCAGCTTCGAGACTCAGGTGGCAAAGGCTGCTGCAAGCAGAGAATACCGCGGAGAGCCGCAAATTTCAGGCTGTAGTCAAAGCATAGTATGGCTGGGGCATGTTCCAAGCATTCAACATGTGCAGAGAGAGGCAGGAGACTGGACAAGACAGGCCATCTTCTGCGCAGGACCTCCAGCAGGAACTCTCGGCTGAATTGTCTCAGCTGTCCTCTGATCTTGCTGAGGTGGACTGCTTGAGACTGTCTTCACTCACTCCACTCATGTTGTCTCCCTCAGGTGGACAGAAGCATCAAGGCACCTGATAAGGGTCAATATCACCACGTTGTATTGCGGTGGAGTGGAACCTCAGGCAGTTGAGGAGAACAGAGATAGATTTCGTCACCTGAGTGATGTTCAACTTGCAGCTCGCAAGGCACAGCGATTTCTTGCAACACTTTGTCATTTGAATGGCTGAACTGAATGAAGGAATTTCTTGCAGTCAGTCCACATCCTAGCTTTCACAACGATTGAGGTCAGGAAATTTCTTGGTTTTCCTAGCTTTGCAACTTGCTGCAAGCTCCGAGATTCCGAGGTCAAGCAGCCCACCGTGAAGTCCAGTCCAGCCTGGCAAGTCCAGCAGCCACTAGCAAGCTCAATGAGGCCCGGGTGTCTGTCACTCTGCGGCTGATGTATTGGTGCGCTTTGTGCACTTTGTGCACTTTGAGCGCTTTGTGCGCTTTGTGCACTTTGTGTGCTTCGTGCGCTTTGTGCACTTTGTGCACTTTGTGCGCTTTGTGCACTTTGTGCACTTTGTGCGCTTTGTGCACTTTGTGCACTTTGTGCGCTTTGTGCGCTTTGTGCACTTCGTGCGCTCTGTGCACTTCGTGCGCTCTGTGCACTTTGTGCACTTTGTGCGCTTTGTGCACTTTGTGCGCTTTGTGCACTTTGTGCGCTTTGTGCACTTTGTGCGCTTTGTGCACTTTGTGCACTTTGTTCACTTTGTGCTCTTTGTGCACTTTGTGCACTTTGTGCACTTTGTGCGCTTTGTGCACTTTGTGCACTTTGTGCACTTTGTGCACTTTGTGCACTTCGTGCGCTTTGTGCACTTCGTGCGCTTTGTGCACTTTGTGCACTTTGTGCACTTTGTGCGCTTTGTGCGCTTTGTGCGCTTTGTGCGCTTTGTGCGCTTTGTGCACTTTGTGCCCTTTGTGCACTTTGTGCACTTTGTGCACTTTGTGCACTTTGTGCGCTTTGTGCACTTTGTGCGCTTTGTGCACTTTGTGCGCTTTGTGCACTTTGTGCGCTTTGTGCACTTTGTGCGCTTTGTGCACTTTGTGCACTTTGTGCACTTTGTGCACTTTGTGCGCTTTGTGCACTTTGTGCACTTTGTGCACTTTGTGCGCTTTGTGCACTTTGTGCACTTTGTGCACTTTGTGCACTTTGTGCACTTTGTGCGCTTTGTGCACTTTGTGCACTTCGTGCGCTTTGTGCACTTTGTGCACTTTGTGCACTTTGTGCACTTTGTGCTTTGTGCGCTTTGTGCGCTTTGTGCACTTTGTGCTTTGTGCACTTTGTGCACTTTGTGCACTTTGTGCACTTTGTGCCCTTTGTGCACTTTGTGCACTTTGTGCACTTTGTGCGCTTTGTGCGCTTTGTGCGCTTTGTGCGCTTTGTGCACTTTGTGCACTTTGTGCACTTTGTGCACTTTGTGCACTTTGTGCACTTTGTGCACTTTGTGCGCTTTGTGCGCTTTGTGCACTTTGTGCCCTTTGTGCACTTTGTGCACTTTGTGCGCTTTGTGCACTTTGTGCACTTTGTGCGATTTGTGCGCTTTGTGCGCTTTGTGCGCTTTGTGCACTTTGTGCACTTTGTGCACTTTGTGCACTTTGTGCACTTTGTGCGCTTTGTGCGCTTTGTGCGCTTTGTGCGCTTTGTGCACTTTGTGCGCTTTGTGCGCTTTGTGCACTTTGTGCACTTTGTGCGTTTTGTGCGCTTTTTGCACTTTGTGCGCTTTGTGCTTTGTGCGCTTTGTGCACTTTGTGCGCTTTGTGCACTTTGTGCGCTTTGTGCACTTTGTGCGCTTTGTGCACTTTGTGCACTTTGTGCACTTTGTGCGCTTTGTGCGCTTTGTGCGCTTTGTGCACTTTGTGCACTTTGTGCGCTTTGTGCGCTTTGTGCACTTTGTGCGCTTTGTGCACTTTGTGCACTTTTGTGCACTTTGTGCACTTTGTGCGCTTTGTGCGTGCGCTTTGTGCACTTCGTGCGCTTTGTGCACTTCGTGCGCTTTGTGCACTTTGTGCGCTTTGTGCACTTTGTGCGCTTTGTGCACTTTGTGCACTTTGTGCGCTTTGTGCACTTTGTGCGCTTTGTGCACTGCACTTTGTGCACTTTGTGCACTTTGTGCACTTTGTGCACTTTGTGCACTTTGTGCACTTCGTGCGCTTTGTGCACTTTGTGCACTTTGTGCACTTTGTGCACTTTGCTTTGTGCGCTTTGTGCGCTTTGTGCGCTTTGTGCCCTTTGTGCACTTTGTGCACTTTGTGCCCTTTGTGCACTTTGTGCACTTTGTGCACTTTGTGCGCTTTGTGCGCTTTGTGCGCTTTGTGCGCTTTGTGCACTTTGTGCACTTTGTGCACTTTGTGCACTTTGTGCACTTTGTGCACTTTGTGCACTTTGTGCGCTTTGTGCGCTTTGTGCACTTTGTGCCCTTTGTGCACTTTGTGCACTTTGTGCGCTTTGTGCACTTTGTGCACTTTGTGCGATTTGTGCGCTTTGTGCGCTTTGTGCGCTTTGTGCACTTTGTGCACTTTGTGCACTTTGTGCACTTTGTGCACTTTGTGCGCTTTGTGCGCTTTGTGCGCTTTGTGCGCTTTGTGCACTTTGTGCGCTTTGTGCGCTTTGTGCACTTTGTGCACTTTGTGCGTTTTGTGCGCTTTTTGCACTTTGTGCCCTTTGTGCACTTTGTGCGCTTTGTGCACTTTGTGCACTTTGTGCGCTTTGTGCGCTTTGTGCGCTTTGTGCGCTTTGTGCACTTTGTGCGCTTTGTGCGACTTTGTGCACTTTGTGCACTTTGTGCGCTTTGTGCGCTTTGTGCACTTTGTTTGTGCACTTTGTGCGCTTTGTGCACTTTGTGCACTTTGTGCACTTTGTGCACTTTGTGCGCTTTGTGCGCTTTGTGCGCTTTGTGCGCTTTGTGCACTTTGTGCGCTTTGTGCACTTTGTGCACTTTGTGCACTTTGTGCGCTTTGTGCGCTTTGTGCACTTTGTGCGCTTTGTGCACTTTGTGCACTTTGTGCGCTTTGTGCACTTTGTGCGCTTTGTGCACTTTGTGCTCTTTGTGCGCTTTGTGCACTTTGTGCACTTTGTGCACTTTGTGCACTTTGTGCGCTTTGTGCACTTTGTGCACTTTGTGCACTTTGTGCACTTTGTGCGCTTTGTGCACTTTGTGCGCTTTGTGCACTTTGTGCACTTTGTGCGCTTTGTGCGCTTTGTGCGCTTTGTGCACTTTGTGCGCTTTGTGCACTTTGTGCGCTTTGTGCACTTTGTGCACTTTGTGCTCTTTGTGCACTTTGTGCGCTTTGTGCACTTTGTGCACTGTGTGCACTTTGTGCGCTTTGTGCACTTGTGCACTTTGTGCGCTTTGTGCACTTTGTGCACTTTGTGCACTTTGTGCGCTTTGTGCACTTTGTGCACTTTGTGCACTTTGTGCACTTTGTGCGCTTTGTGCACTTTGTGCACTTTGTGCATTTTCTGCACTTTGTGCACTTTGTGCACTTTGTGCACTGTGTGCACTTTGTGCACTTTGTGCGCTCTGTGCTTGAGGACAAGAAGCAGATGCTTCTCAAGCGACAAAAGCAAGCCGAAGAGACCCAGCAGAGGCCCGGTTAGGTCTATGTCCGCCATGCCCCAATTGAATGGATTGCAATGACTGCCAGGCAAATCGCCCAAGAAAGCAAAGCCTTCTTGGAGGAGCAGCGGCTGTTGCAGAGGCAGCTCCTGGCGCAGCAAGAGGAGAAACTGCGTGGTACTGTGTCCTTTTGGATGTACTGTGTACTGTCCTCTCTCTCAGTCTCAAGCATCTCAATGTCACAAGCAGGTGCAGTTGTTTTTGTGATTGAGTCTGTGAGAGTTCACGGCAATGGACCTTGGCTTGTGTCTTAGAGCAATGCGACGCTATTCCATTTCTCCCTGGAAGGATGAACTTGAGGTGCTGGAAAAGGGCGCACAGAGACTGGGACAGGTTGCTCACACAATCAACGGCGAGTTGGAAAGCCCGATGCTCAAGTTCGGGCAGCGTATTCGTGGATGCTTGCTTTGGTGTTGTCAGGTCAAGCGAAGCTTCTTGATGAGTACTGAGCTCGGAAGTGGCCTAGACTCAGGATGTAGTGAGAGCCCTCTGCCTATCAAGGCTGAACCAAGACATCGAGAAGGAGGTGTATTGTGGCATTCTTTAGCATCATGCAGATGCAATGGACACGTCCGCTCTATCGACGACGGCTTCTCACCTTGCCAGTTGGAGCGCATGGATGTTGTGACGAAGGGAATGGGCACACTGTTGAAGACAAGCAATAAGCAGTCCTGGCATGGCTTGATGCTCACCCGCAAAGTTACAGATATGGACCGCATGTTCCTGATGCTACCAGCCTGCCTCTGTCGTTTTTGTTTGGCTCCAACTGCAAGAGGGCAGCTTGAACTAGCGACTGCCAGGGCACAGATCTACTCTGTCGGGGGCGCGATTGTGCTTTTTGTCATTCTGGCATTCTGGCGCACTTCAACCGTTTGTGGTATTTGCATCCTGAATGCAATCAGCACGGCCCTTGCATCGTCGCAAGGTATTGCTCATCCTGAACACTTGAGGGCTGGGGTTCGGGGTAGGTGGCAAAGATATGTCATGTCCTCTTCTGTTTGCGCATTCCATGCCAAAAAAGATAAGGTGTGCAGCAGGGGTTGATTGGTGGAAGTGAGCCAAGCAGGAGAGAGTGAAGTGAGGCAAGTGAAAATCAATCATCATAAGTGACAGCCAAAAAGCAACAGTCGGTTTAAGGAGTCAAGACATTCATTGTCCAAACTTGGTGCTGCAAAAGGGGTACCCACGCTTAATGGGTGTTGCTGGGTTTTCCGAGTCGGAACCCTTTTTAGGTCGGTTTGAAGGGAAACCAAAGGGACAACCGCCATTTTGGGGTCCCCTATTTGATAGATTGATATCCCCTCCAGACTTTTGCAGCTAGGGAAGGAGCACAGCTGAACCGTAAGCTACATTTTGCACCACTGGCGTGAAAGTGGTGAATGGACGCATCCGCATTTTTGTTCTTGCATTGATTTTGAATGGCGCTTGACATGCTAGTCGAATCTAGACGACCTTGATAAGCCCACGCTTGTTGTATCCTTGTGACAACACCTGGTTGCATGGAATGTCGTCGGCTGCTCGCTCTCAGACCCATGTTGGAGCTGGGGCAAGCGTTCCTGTGCGCACGGCTGCTTCTGATCTGGATACATCCTGATCTTTGGGAAAACATGCTAACAACTCTACGCCTTAGGCTTTTTTGGACCCTTCTTCAATTTGCACACAAAGATGGAAGACTCGAATTGCATGTATGCCGTATGCAGCTGCAGTCCTGATTGAGCGAAGAGGGTTCAGCATGCGACACCCATGCAGGATCGAGTGTTAAACATCAGCAGATCACGCCATTGTTGCTCAGGAGCAGTCACGCCACCAGGCAAAGCGGCAAACGGTTGGTTGCTGCCAACCAACATACCAGCGGTCTTACCAGAATTACAATACAATTACCAAATAATTACCAGGTCTCGGAAGTCTCTTGGCTCTTGCATGCTGCCAATTGTCGAGGATGGGGCATTGCGTGGCAAATCCAAAGAGTTCAATGACAATGCACGCGCAAAGGTTCAGGAGATGACAATCTGCAGTCGCTCTCCGAGACACTCAGTGCTCAGGGATTCAGCCTCAGACTGTGGAAAGGGAAGCTATAGAGTGACCGCTTTGTGCCCGGTGAGGCCAAGCCCAATGCATCTCCAAAGAAGGAGGCAGCTTGAGCGGATTTTATGCGCGTGCAAGCTCACGAGGAGGTTTGAGCAAGTGTACTGGCGATATGTATCTCCATGGGCGCTAAATCGCGGAATACTGGCTGCCCAACGGCTGTGGTTTTGGAGTAGCTGCTGGATGGCTCGCACGGCGCGTCATCAATGTGAATGCATATAAACGTTTGAGAATAGATTGTTCCAAGGCTAGAGGATCACCCTGTTCCCTGTCATGGTTTTCCCATCATATTTGGTTGCTCAGATTCACTTGATCTTTTTGGTAACTCAATAGCTGGCTGCTCGCGCTCTCAAAGCAAGCATGCTAAGTGATCAATCTACCCGTATGTTTGAGCACAAGCATTGGCACCTTGAATTGCCCCCAATTCATGTTGCTACGGACCCGGAGATAGACCACAGTGCCGACAATGCCGAGAAGCTTCTACGGCAGAGTTGCCAATGCAGATTTGAATAATGTCGGCCGAGGAATCTCTGTCAATGGTATGCAGTGTTGTGAAGCATCAGCTGCCAGCAACGGATTTGTAAATTGGTTACAGTACATGTTCTGCAATTGCTTGCGTACATGTTCACAGCCTGCTTACTTGCATGCTCGCATTGTCATCACATGCATGGTTATTTGCATGCCATTTGCACATGTCCTGACACACCTTGATATTATGATACATGTTCGCACCCTTCCCCTCTTGGCTTGAGGCAGGCTTTGCTGGTGACGCTCCGAGACAGCGGGAGACTTGATCCATAGGCTGCTTGCTTCGTTGCATGCAAAGTCCGGGCATTCAGTCGGTGCAGAGAATGATTTGTTACACACTGCTTGACAAACGTCACTTGGCGACGATAGGCAAACAGTACGCAACATCCATAGTGCAACGGAGTCTCTTAGGGTTTGGGATGGTTAGGCCATACAGACGCTGTGTGAAAAGCTGCAACGGCATTTCAGCCAAGGTCGGCGCTGTCGAGATTCTTTGCCTCCCAGCACACTGCGTCATTGCCAGAGGTCGTTTACAGTTGACACTTTGCGCGATTGCTCTTGAGCCAGGATCGAGTCCAGGCAAGCTTGGCCGACCTCGCCGACTCTGCATGCAGGACAATGGGCTCCTCGCAGCCGCGAGCGAGGCTGCGTGCACTCCCTGCTCCCTGACGCCTTTCGAGGAGCTTGCATCAGACTTCCCAGAAGCACAATCCTTGCGCAAGGCAGCTGCTTGAAGGCACCTGCGAGTCGATCTGATGGACTTTCAACCATGTTCAAGTTGCACAGTCCTTGTCTTGGCCGTGCTTTGGCTCGCCTGACGGCCAGGATGGCCTCAGGCTGACCGGCAAGAGACGCTGACCTGGATGGCGCAGGCTTTGAGCTCACAAATCCAGTGAGCCCAGTTTGAAACATCGACTGCAATGCAAACCACACTTTGTCCCCTCAGAGCTTCAATCTTTTCGTGAATGGTTTGGAATCCAAGCTCATGCATGTGCATTTTCTCAAACACGCATTTCATTGCTTGAACTGCAAGGCCTTCGATGTTATGAACTTCCCCGAGGGCTTCTTTTTTGATACAGCTTCCTGGCCTCATGCTGCAAGTCATTAGTTTGTGCATCCCGAGGCTATGCTTCGGTGCGCGTTTGTTTCAAAGAGAGCTGCACACAAGGCTTTGCTACTTGACCGTTACTATGCTGGCCTGCCAAAAGAGGTGCGATACCCGTGCCGCCCGTGTCGCCTGGAACTAACGATGGAGTTTGCGATGACTCTGTCAGGACCAGACGATAGAGGAGTCGCAGCGAACTCTGCTAGCTGCAGTCCGGCACCTATGGACCTTTGGTGACCTTTGGCCTGTGGCCCGACTGCCTGTGAGGTTTGCATGGCAATCAAGACAGGGTCGACCGCCGACAATCAAGTGCCACTTCGGCAGGCTCGGCTTTGTTCGAAACGCCGGCAAGTGCTCATGTGCTGATTGCAGGTAGTGACGCACCTGGGTCATGATGAAGTGCTCCAATTATGACTTATCGTGTTTCAAGACCAGTGGTTTGAACACCTTTGATCATGAGGCTTTTGCCTTTGGGTCAGCGCAGGTACCCTTTGAAGATGTTACAGCTGCCGAACTGGGCATACTCCGGAAGCTCAGGCAATCGACAGTGCAAGCGGATTGAGTCGTTGAGCTGCTGACCTAATTGTAGGAGGAACCTCTCACACACACACATTCCATGTGAACAGGTTTGATGTGGGCACGCCTACCCCACGAGATTTTCTTCAGGCACGGAGTTGCCTTGCTTGGTCGCCAAGCTGACCAACGAAGAGTCACTGCCGCCTGAGGCCTTAAGCGTCAGACTCAAGAGCAAGCCGAAGCCCTACTGCCCGTCGCATGTAGAGTGCTGTGTACTGATTTGATTGTGTATGGCAAGGCCTGTTGAGTGCCAAAGCCTGGCAGAGTTCTTGCAGGGATCCTGAGCAAACAGTTGGGCGAAAACTGGTATCTTGTATTTCGAAAGGTTCAAGCAGACAATGGCCATGTCAGCTGTTCCGAAGGCTGCAGCTGTCGTTGGCAGACCCAGCACTGCACTACAGGCTCTGCTGTTTGCAAAGAGGCGTCTTTCTTTCCACTTTGCCAGGTACCCGCATGCTTTGCTCGCGGCAGCTGCACTGTTGCTCGCTTTGTCCTGTGCGGGGGCGAATTCGACCACACACGCCGTACGACTGGCAGGGTTGCCATCCGTGTGAACTGTTGCTTGCGTTTGCCTTTGCCATTCTGTTTTTGCCCCTCACCACCCGCCAGATTGTGCTTGAAGACTTGGTTCTTTGTGAGGCGCATGCTTGATTTTCTCTTACACCGTGACTGACCAATGCGCTGTCATGGCGGCATGTTGCAAGCTGGCAGGATTTGGACAGCTCCATGCTGGCTCAATTCTTGGTGTTTCCTTTTCATGCCATTGGCATTTTGTACCACGTCCCCCGAGGCTCAGTGTAGCAGGGAGCTGCACTCTTTATGGACACTGAGCTGCAGCCAGGAGCAGAATATGCGCCTTTGCTTGGGAAAGGGACTCAAAAAAGGCATTGCGATGGGCTCCAATTTCTGGCTCTAGAGGCAACTTGCAAGAGCGCGGACGTTTGAATAAATGCGAGGAGCGTCATTTTGCCAGACTTCAAGACTACGCTTGTCAGCTCTTCTTTTGATGTGTAGTCAACAATGGTTGGGTTGGACTTCGCAGCTTCCCAGTTCTCACAATTTGGCCCTTCTATACAGCGCGCTAAACGCTTTGGACTGATCCAGCGGGCCTGCTCTACGTGTCTTGGCGCTCACCTGCCAGGCAATGCCCTCTCGTGTGTCCAGCTGACAGATCCTGTAGATACTGCTGTATGCTTGTGAGAATTGTGGGACTGTCAATTCTACTGTAACCCCAGCTTGTTGGCCTCGCGGCCGTCCGCACATCGTAAGTTTCTGCGTTCCCTTCAAATTGCCAGAGCTACAGTCGGCTGTGTGCAACCCGCGCGTCGGAGTTATTTTGTTTTTTTGCGGTAGTCCCCCCACTTTCTGGCAGTCGGCTGGGCAGCTGCTCTAGGCTCGACTTGACAGTGTGCCTAAAGGCGTGGCGCTTTGGCACGCGTAGGCGTTTCAAGGCTGACATATCTCGAGGCCGTGCCGCATATTTGAATTTGCACATGGCGTAGGCGCCAGTGGCGGCTGATACGTCAATGGCATTACCTTCTCAAAAGATACTCAGCTCACGTGTCAAGTGTGCTATTGTTAGCTTAGCCGCGCGATACCTCGGTCGCTCTCGGCTTGCTTCCAGTTGGCAGGCACGAGACTGTGTCCCAAGCTGTTGGTGCACTCTGGGTGTGCGACTCACCTGTTTCGTGGCACTTGGTGTTGCCTATGCTTTGTCGTGGGTGGCTGCCACGTTTTGATGCTTTCCAGCTGCGATGCAATATCCTTCTTGCGCTCACGGACAGTCTTGCCATGGGAAGCCCTGTTCCCTTTCGGCTTTTCCTTTGCCTAGTTCTGAGGCCAAAAGCAAGTAAGTTTGCATGCTTGCCGCAGCCTCCGCAGGTACATTTATTGCTTGCG
>CAUJNA010000108.1:155076-168626 GCA_963377175.1 Effrenium voratum
AGGCCGTGTTCAGGCGATGGACGACGTGGCACCAGTAGGGACAGTGTCTTTTGGCAGCCAAGTGTGCTGTTCTTGGAGTTTGTAAGCTGGAATGGCCCAACTGCAGCAGTGTCCGTGTTTACGAGCCTCAAGTGGTGGCGAGAGGCAGTAGGCCGCCCTTGTAAGGGCTGCGGGCTTCAGAAATCCAACGCGCCTAAAGCCCGTGCTGAGATGACGCATCGTGTGTCTGACAAAACAGGTGCGGCGTGATCATGAGTCAAACCTCTTCATTTGGGGGAATGCTTCAATAAATAAGTGCATAAACACCTATGTACATCAAGAGCCAGTATATATATATATATATATATCTATATGCATAATATGTGTTTATACGCATATATATATATATACACATTTAAATATCATATTTACACACATAGAGACGTGCGCGCCTTGCATCGCGCAAGCAGCTGTATCTCGTATCTCGTCTCAAGGGGTCACGCTTGCGCTGAAGCTGCCCCTCTTTGCAGTGCGTCGCTGATGTAGTACTCAGGTGGAAAGGCGACCCCGCGCAGCTTCGCAAGCGCCCCAAGACGTTCATGCTGATTCATGCTTCTGTTTTTGTGCTTCCGCCAGTTCTCAAGCCGTTGTGAAAGCAAGGTGTGGGCAGCGACTATGCAGGCCCTCTGCAGCTCTGACAGGCGAACCTGTCGCCAACGATTCATGCCTACAGCCTTCCTTTGCCTGCTGTGAGCGAATGCATCACAGATCTCACAGAACTTGAAGTGCGCAGGTGTTTTGGTGCAGTCTCCCTGAGGAAAGAGAATAACAAGGTCTGGCAAGCATACATTTGGCAGATTGAGATGCCGTGGCAATGCGTGATGCGTTCGAGGACAGCATCCTGGCGAATTGCTGGTGCCTGTAGGCTGGTGCACGTCTACAACGCTTGCTGGATTGCCGTTCCATTTGGGATAATGGCATTAGAGCATGATGCATTCAGCTGCCAAGCTTGAGACGGCTGGTTGTGATGCTTTGCGAGGGGTAGAGTTTTGCAGAGCATGCTTTCGCAGGGCATGCCTATGAGAGTCAACTTCCGAAGAAGGACGGTTGGTGCAGGTAGCCGCTATTTCTGTGCTATGCTGCGTTACATGCCTCGTTGCGTACCCAACCCTAGCCCGGGGTGCAGCGACCCCTTTGTTGCCGCCACTAGCTTGCGCTGAACAGTTGCAACTTTGGAGCTGGAAGTGTGGAGGCGCGCTTGGTTGTACTCAAAGGTTGCGGAAGCGTCAAGGCTCCCCTTTCTCCCATGTACCTGTGAAGCAACCCGGACCCGCCTTGCGTACCTCCGCAACAAGATTCGTACCACGTCACGCTTTGCAGCTCGCTTTGCAAGCTCGCAAGCAAGTCATGGCCAGCTTCTTCTGCAAATCTGCGTTCTCTTCCGGAACGCAAGCCCCGTGCACAATTTCATGTCACGGCTAGGTTAGCGCAATCCTTCTTTATCTTAGCTTGTGATCTGGAGCACGCATCCTGATGCGGGCTCTGCCATGACTGTGTCCGCCAACATCGAGATGGAGTGAACTTGGATGATCTGTGCCAGGTGGAGGCTGAGGGAAACCGCTGCAAGGTTAGAAGGGTAGGCAGTCGGCAGGGGGTTTGCCCGCAAGCTAAGATGCCGCTGATCTCTCGTCGCTGCTTGTTTGGCAACAACCGTTCTGAGAGAGGTGTGGCCTCCTTTGACGATTTGCGTTTCGATGCTGACCCAGCAAAACTCTTGGCAGCCTTTTCTTTGCCGAATGGCATTGCGAGAGAACCTTGACTTGAAAGCGCAGCGCGGCCTAGCTGGCATCGCGCAGCGGGCCGAGCCAAAAAGCATGCAGCGCGAGATCCAGTCAGGTTTTCTATTGGCTTGATGGTTTGGGCGCAACAAAGAAGGCAGCCGCGCTGGCGCCGGACCAGCGAAGCAGGTTGAGAGTGGTGGGCCACCGCTCGGCGAGAGTCGCAGCTTGCGTGCCTGTGTTTGCTTCATCGCCGCAGGTTGCAGGTGAGTGTTGGTTACACTTCACTGAAGCCAGGTTTCTTTGAGTGTGGTTGGCAAGCTTAGACTTTCGGCACGAGCGAAAAGGACATGTCTTGCTGAGAAACCAGAGGACTGCACGCAAACCACCTGCAGGCGGGGCGTGCGCGTGACAGGCGGACTTGCTTTGAATCAACGTTTGATGCGAAGTAAACTTTCATGCATCTTACATCATCTTTGGACTGTGGCGCTGTGGCAAGGTGGGTGCTTGCCGCGACTTCCTGACAATTTCGTGATGTGTTTTGCGGGTAGTTGGCTGACAAGGGCGGTGGCCAGCCGGATGAAGTCGGCATGACGTGGCCATGTGCGCGCTCTTGCGTGTTGATCCTTCCCGCGGCAAGATGCGAATTGGCATTTTGTTTGCGCAATTGTGCCTGGTTAAGGCCTTCGTGGAAGCGCGGTGAACATAGCCTGCTGAACCTGACGGAACTTGGGCTTTCATTTAACACCACTCCAAAAAGGGTGCCCTCAATTTACACTAGCATAGACCCCATCTAGCATGAGAGATAACAGCAGCACCCTGGGCTAGCACCCTCCACACCACCTTTAGCACGCGAAGCATTGCCTGCACGGCAAACAAGCCCTACCAGCGGCCACTGCACCTTGAGCACATCAAAAAGCACCCTCGCCCCAAAAGCACCCTGCGGTGTGCGTGGCAAAGTATGAGCTTGACAGGCAATATCAGCATGTGGAATTCGCGACGCGGGGCAAGGTTGTCAAACTATGTAACATGCAACCAACTGTTTTGTAGGTCCACGAGAATGACTGCAGCCTGGCATCGAAAAGTAGTGAGCAGGAGGCGACCACTGCGCTGTTCACTGCCTTGCCTAATTTCAGTGCATGGACATATTTGCGTGAGAACCTGTGGCAGCGACACAGGCTTCTTGCTATCCATGGGCAAACCCACCAAGCGGCAAAGCCGTTGGCCGTACTTGTGGCAAACATTCAATGCTTGTGATGCATTTCGCTGGTCTTGTCAGCCATTTGGTTGCCCTGAGCATGGCGAGGGCGCCATGCATAATTCACGTGGTGCAATGTGGCAGTAGTAGCATTCCTTGCACAATGCGCCACAGCTTTAATTTGGTTGTAGAGTCTTGCACGCTGGGAAGCAATGCGAGTTGGCACACCTTTGACTTTGCCGGCAACTTGCACATCTTGAAGCCTGCACAATGCCCAGTAGCTTTGGTCTTGATTATGGCCAAATCCGATCTAATTCGACCAAGCAGCGCTTGCAGAGCAAGTTTGCATCAGGCTTGGAGCATCTAGAGCTTCAGTTCGGCGAAGCGGGAAAGTCTGGCGGCATCATAGCAGGGCATCAAAACCATGCAGCCTTGGGCATGATGCACACGCAATATCCCCGTAACTTGCTGTGCAGTGCTGGCAAGGGCGACAGATGTCTTCATTTGTTTGCACGCTGGACTGCATTGTGATTTGTTGTCCAGGCAGATTTGAAAGACATGCATTCAATTGAGGTGCGACAACTTGCGATTCTTAACACTTGATTCATCACGTGAAGCTCTTGTTGAGTTGACCCTCAGTCGCTGGTCAGCCGGAAATATGTGTTTTTACGTTGCGCTTACCAGTTGCCCCAAGCCTCCTATGATGCTCATATCGTGTGCTTGACTCTGATGGCGACCCCTGTGGAGGCCTGTTGCGAATTCATTCTCACTGAACAGTTCCGATGATTCACGTTTTGGTGTCAAGAATATTTATTGCAGTTCAAGCCAGGAAGATTAAGAACCTGGGCTTTTGCAGGCCGATGTCAAAAAGCTCCCCGTCAACTTTGGCAAGCAGCTGGCCCACACAGACAAGTGCGCCAGCTTCAACTTTGCTGAAGAACGCTGTTGCCTAACCGGTAGAATGACAACGAACAAGTGATTATGGCATTGCTAGTTTGACATTGACACTGACACGCCAGGGGCGTCCGAGATCGTGGATTGAAGAAGCTGAAGAGATGGTTACTGAAGCATCCGGACTTGGGCAGGCATGCTCATTGTCGCGCGCCTCACCATTGTATCTTTTAAGCAGATTTGGAGATGATGTAGGAACATGTATAGTTGCAATTCTGACAGGCTGGAATACATGAAGGTTTGGAAGGCATTGTACTTTGCAATGTGGATGGCTGATAAGAGGCCTGTGCAGCAGGAGAGGAATTAGTGAGATTTTCAATTCATGTGATTTGCTGCAACTGCGCAGAGAAAGCTGAGCTTGCTCGATGACACAACTCCACAGCGCAGGAGCTGGCGGTCCAAATTGCGTTGCTGATCAATGACGTGCCTCACGACAAGCCGGAGCCGTAGGCAATTTCGCAAGTGCGAACAAGCCAATGTGCAAGGCGGACGCTGTGGATGGACACGTTTTGGGAGACCATGCGAGCACCTGGCCCAGCAGGCTATTGTGCCGGAGCAGTCAAACAGCCCCAAGGATTCATGGGAGAAATTGGATACCCACCGTGCCGCTGCCCAAGCTATGCCTTGCAACACGGGGCGGTTGTTAAACGCGCGGCGCCTTTCAGCAGCTTTTACTTTTGCCGCTCTATCATGCTTGCTCCCTAGTGTGTGCTGTAAGCAGTGCAAAGGTCAGCATTGCCAGTGGCTAGCTGTCTTGGCTCGAGCTGATTTACCATACAGGACATGATGCCTTCACCAGCGCTTTCTGGCCTGGCAATAGGCAATTAACCAACTCAAGGATGTTGAAGCAGCACACAGCAGCATGAAGCCGCAAGGTGTTGGCGATGTCACAAGGCTTTGAAAGTGCACACCAATGCACTGGACCCCAACTTGCTCACCAGAAAGATGTCATGAGCCTGCCGAGTGGTTCTCCTTCCTTGGATCGGACGCCTTCAGCACACAGCAGGCGTGGAAGCTGAGCCATGCGTCCCTGCAAGTGGCAAAATAGACATTTGTGCGGCGTGCAACCAGGTTCACTACCGCAGCAGTATGGTGCTTCGAACGCCCGTTTGAGGGTTTCCTGATTGAATCCGGAGATTGGGTTGCTTCTACTCTGTTTGATTGCATTCTTCCAGAGATTCAATGTCATCTCTCACAGATCTCAGGTCAAGACATACGGCCGCCAGTTCGTGTGGTGATATTTGACTGTACACAGCTGAGTTTCCAGACTTGCAACACTTAACACTTGAGAAGCGCTGTACACTGTCCACAAAATCGTCACTTCCAAGGCGATGAGACGCTGACTTTGTCAACCTTCTTGCCGCATGATGATGACCTCCGGTCAAAGCTGGATTGGGAATCTCAGTGACTCACCTCAGTCAATCAAATCATTGGGCAAGCCTATCATTACACATCATTGGTGGTGGGGAATTGTCCCAAGGTGGGCAGACTACATTGCTGCAATGAACTTTGAATCACCGTTTGTGGTGTCGAGTGACTTGAATGCCACGAGTCGATACCTTATGTTGAGACGCAATGCATGATTCAATGAGTCTCCTCGCCTTCCTTCAGATCCTTGACAAAAAGTTTGTTCATTGGCAAATGCGGATGTAGTATCAAAGGAATTGCAACGGCAGCTTTTGGCAAGTAATCTGCAGTTGGGTTTGTGGCTTCTATCGGGTTTACAAGGCCCTAAGCATGTGACTCTGTCCTTTTTGAAAGGTCTCCGCAGGACCTTTTGTTTGCCTCCCTTTGTTCGTGTTCTTGTCCCTAGCTGGGATGCCTGTAGCTTTGTGTTTTTGTTCCCGCTGTCATGCTGGATATGCCTCCACAAGACACAAGTGGGGACCTTTCGTTTCCAAAACACGCCTGTACCATGTTGGGATTGCCAGACGGGCCCCCTTTCGTTCCTATTTAAATCCCTTCATCCCCGGCATCTTTGGCTGTTGCATCCTCAGCATCACCAGCTCAGCATTACCAGAATGACGCGCCTATAAAACATGAGCAAGCAAGGTGGGCTTGGTACCATCACCCTTCTCAGCTTCCAGCAGCATTCGGACTGATTTGGCAGCATTACCTTAGCTTCGGATTATCAAATTCACATATGCGTAATTTATATCTTATGTATATCTCTTCATGCAATGCCAGATCTCAGGCAGAAGGGCACGGCTTGCCGAGATGCTCCGAGAACTAGTTAAAGGCTGGAGCTGGACAATTTCTGGCACATGGCTTGTTGTGCCATGCAGATGGAGCTCATGCACATTCATGCACACTTACTCTCAAGCGTTGGAAGACTTCAAAAGATTCTTCAAAGCTGAAGGTAATCGCCGAGTTCCTGGTCGGACATTGGCTGTCCTGACTCGAAACAACAGCGGGGCAATTGCTTGCCTCAATTTGCTCAGGCAGGAAGCTTGCACCAGTCGGCTTCATCAGCATGTTTGCTGCTTGATTTCCCGATATTTTTGAGGCAGTACCCGCAAGACGCAAGGCATCAGACAATGCAACAAATCACAGTAGTTTGGGCCGGACTTCGTTTTAGACACCCTAAAGGAACCATGAACCAGCACTCCCAAACCACCCCTAAAACGCACAGAGCAAAACAAAACTTTCCAGCGACCCAAACCAATCCTTCATGAACCAACCTCAAAACAATCCTACATCGTGCCCAAAACTACCCGGACACTGCGCTCAAAACCCACACTTCATCCATTCCAAAGCTACCCAGAAACAAGCCCCGAACCTATGGCAACTAACTCCACCCTGAAGCAACACTAGAACAACCGCCTACCCACCCACCACTCGACACTTGACGCTAAACAACTCCAAATTTTCCCGGAAACAACCAATTCTGCAATCAACCCATCCTGAACCAACCTTAGCCAAACGAGCCCCCACTCACCGGACATTTACTCTATGATTCTCTGGGCAGGCTGCACTGCCCCAGCTTTCGTTTGCGCAAGAAACACCCAAAACCAGGAACAAGGGACTCAAGGTACCAAAGAGTTAATTCCCCCCCGGCTGCGGCATTAGCGATCTGTCGATGCGCGCTCCCTTTTCCTTGAGCCAAGTTCAATGGAGTTCAAACACAAGTTGGTTAAACCTTCACGCAAGCAACCTCGTAACTACATGCAACTCGATGGGCACTGAGAAAAACTGTTTACTACAGACCCTTTGGATCATGTGATACCTCGCATAATCTTGACTCGGGGTGTGTCAATTTGAGGAGTTTATGCGCGCCCAAGAAGCATGTCGCCAGCCAGCTGGGGAGGATTAGCCGCTGTTGCTGACTGCCAGGGCAGCAAAGCTGGACAGTTTCTTCAGTGCAGTCTGGGGAATGTCTCCGTCTATTGGAGTTCCTCTTGGCGTCTATCGATCTGCAAGCGACATCGTGCAGCAAGGAGTAAGCAGAGTGAATGTTACACCATAGCGCTTAGCTCAACTCGATTTGTTCGCTGTGGATGTGGTATCAGGGTTCCTGGATGATCTAGAACAGGCAACCCGAGCACAGCTGAGGGTTGGAAAATCTTCGAGCCGCCGTTCCACTCCATCCCGGACCACAAGGCCTGTGAGTACTGTGAGCAGTGATGCCAAGACACAAAGCCACTGACACGTTCTGGATCTTCTTTTTGTTGCTGTGTATTCAATTATTCACGTTTGCGTTTGTCATCTTCTTCAGGCACATGTCCTCCACAGCATTGCGGAGAATCCTGGCAGCTGGTTCCCTCAGCTTTCGGAAGATGTTGGCCTGCTCCCGGGCACTTTGAGGACTGCATGAGGAAGCATCCTGCAACGTAGCAGCGTATTGTTGTCTCGCATCTAGCTAGTTGCCGTGTGTTGCCGTGTGTGTGTTTCTGCTGGGTGCCATTTCCAAGCTTTGATCCTTGCCCGGCATTTGTGTGATCATTCAATGTACTCCCGAGTTCTGTTTTTTCTTGCTGGCAGGCCAGAAGAGATTCTGCTGGTTGATGATGTCAGAACAAATTTTCAGTGTGGCGGCAGCACCCCGAAGAAAGTCTTTCGCTGCTGCAAGGTAGCACGCTTCTTGGCATGCCAAGGGTGTCATTTCGGCGTGAATTGTGCATGCTAAAGGTCCAATGACAGTCGCCAAGTTGCCAAATGATCTAGTTGCCAACTGATCGCAGCCTAGTGGCGCCCGGTTTTTCTTCATATCCACAAGTTGCAGCTTTGAAACCATGTCATTTCTAGAGTGTGTGCATGATACCTTGCGTATGCCTACTCCTGGGTTGAGCTTGCAAATAGCGACTCTTGGTTGGATCGTGAACCCTTGTGCAACTTGTGCACCGCAACGCAGACCGAGGCTATGATGCCCCATCCTTCCGTGATATGGGCTTTGTCAGGGATATGGGTGGCATTGGTGCTCACAATGAGGTGCGTGACCAAATGTGACACTGATGAGATTCGGACGGAACGGCGCTGACGCACGCGCACACGCACACACAGACATATGCAAAAGCAATAATTGAAAACTAAGTCAGGCTGGGCTGGAATTTGTCAGCTCATGGCAAAACAGATGTGCACAAAGAGATCAATGGTGTTGGTAGAGTAAAGTGGTTTGCTGTTGGCAGTGGACGTCGTCCATGGTTGCAGGAGGACTACAAAACGCTCACAGACTTTGCCAACCGACCTTGGGCGTTCAAAGTTGACGACCGAGTCCATTGCTGGCAAAGCAACTTGGAGCCTGCAGAGTCAACACTTCCCGTGAAACTGGTCATTTTTGATTTGGATGGAGCTCTGACATTGTACACCTTCATGCCAGAGGACCACGCAGCCGATGCTTTTTGCTGCTGGGGTGGGTGGGACATATCTTGTTTTTTGTTGCTTGGCCCGGAAGGACTCTGCATGCAGCACAGATTTGTTTTTCTCTGCGGACGACATCTTGCACCACCGCTTCGTATCTCGCATTGTATGTCAGTTGCACAGCTGTGGCCCCTTTCGCTCCAACTTGGCGTGATCTGCTAAGGTAGAGTATAACTTTGAAACGCCATACCTGGAAGGAAATAGAGTGGCAAAGCTGAAGCAGCTTTTTGATTGCTTGTGCGACGATCCTGAAACTGGTGAGAGGCTGGATTGCTCAAACATGACGGTGCAATAAATATGCACTCTGAGCCAGGCGAGTGCTTGCCATACTTACCGTCAATGAGGCCACGCTCAAGCGCCAGTACCAGATTGTGCATGTGTTTTATTACTGCCACTTAATGTTTGCAATCATTTATCAGCACGCATGCACGCACGCATGCACGCACGCGCGCACACAGTTGTGGTACTCCCCAAAGGAAAATAGCCTAATAGAGTCTACACCTTTCCGTCATTGTTGCATTTGTTTTTTTGTGTAAATAAAAAGGCCTCTGACCCCTCACAGCCACCGGCAAGGTCACCAAGCTCAAACGCGGAAGCAACAGCTTGTCACATTAATTGCAAAGGCCAGGTACGCTGGGCTGGTCAGGCTCAGTCTCATCATGGAAAAGCTGCGTTTTTGTTGGTGGTTGACTGCTGATCCATGCAACCACCCCCTGCTGTGTCATGCAGATTCAGCTGACTGGTTTGCTTGCCTCAAAAAGCTGAAGCGAAGATCTCTCCATACGCATCACTTTACCCATCTTGGCAACTAATTCTGATGATTTGACATTGCATGGAGCTGTACAGGGTCTCGGAGCACTGCAGCATAGCCTGCGATAGGGTGCTGGTTCCAGGCTGGAGCAGTCGCTGTTCTAAATCTGCTGCGAATGGCCGGCCTGGCGGACCGTTTCAGCGCTATTTGGACGCTGTCAGCTCGCTCGGGTCTGCCCGGTGGTGTATACAAGGAGGTGAATGAATGGAAGACGCTGCTTGACTCGAAATTGATCCATACGTCCACATCGAAGGGGAGAAGCTCAGGTTTTCTTTGCCACAGCAGGAGGCCGAGGGTCACCTCAAGCACCATGCCGGCTCCTCAGGGGCGCGGACACGTTCAATTAATGAATCGAGTCTATCAGATCATCATTCCAACCAGTCTAGGTGCTCGAAAGCGTATTGAAGGATCCAGCAGCTTGGTTTCCGCAAATGTCAGGCGGGTCAGGCTGCATCAGGCTTGGTGTAGCTCAAGCCTGTCAGGCGATGCGCCCGAAAATAGGCTGCTGGCTGGCTTGAGCCTGCCCCACATAGTGCTTGTGGATGATGAACGGGAGAATCTGAACCCGTCACAAGAGGAGTTTCAGGTTGGACGGCACTGCCGCACGGCTTGCATAAGAGAGCAAGCTTAGCGGCCCCATAGGCTCAGTGATCGCTAACCCACCTTCACCCCTTTTCACTTAGGTCGGGTAGCAAGCTATGATGATGAATATCGTGATCAGGGCTTGCTATGGCGCATGGGCGGGCTTGGAGCCCGCGACACGGAGGACAGCAACTGAGTAACTGAGTGCAGGGCTTCTATGTCTTTCAGGAAGAAGACATGGATTGCAAGAAGACTTTGAATTGCACGATCTTGTACGATCCTGTTGGTCTGATGACACTAGCTCTCGTTGACGGCCTGACAGTTCAGTGTGGCTCAAGTTACAATCGGGGGGCTGAAGCCATGGTTGTGGAAGAGGATGTGGTCAAGGTTGGGCTCACCCTTGATGAGACAAATGCAGTTGCAAATAATTTGAGGCCGCAATGGCAAATCCCCGCGAGGCATACGTTTGTCGCAGACAACATTATATAATATTCTCCGTTTGGCAGGCTTCTTGCTATAACACCTCCTACCTCTGCTTGTTCGAGGCGCGCAGATTTCTCATAGCACTGGAGTCTCTCCAGCCTCGACTGCTTGGCACAAGGCCATCAGCCCGTATATGTGGTCGTACATGGGCATTGCCATCGCGCTTGGTATTTCAGTTTTAGGCCAGTCGTTTTTGGGTTGGATATTTTCGGAAATTGAGGTATTCGGAAAAAAAGAAGAAACCAACAACGCAAGGAGCAGCTTGGGGAATCTTCTTGACGGGATCCAGCATTGTGGGAGCCGGCATCAAGGCTCCGCGTATCAGTGCCGCGGTGGCATTAGTCAGAGGGCAGCGAGAAACATGACTGGCAACTTCGAGACTGCTTGGACTGGAGGCTCGAAAAACTTGGTCAGCATCATCTTTTGCGAGGCAGTCGCAATCTACGGCGTGGCTCGCACCACATACTTTGGTAGGTCGAATTGGGAACTTGGCCTGAACGCGGCTTAGGTCATCATAGCAATTATCATGGCCAACAAGATTGAGGGCTCCGAAATTTTTGACGCGCCCGCGCAGCCTCAAGGTTGGCAGGCGCCGTATTGTATGGGTCATCATGAGTCTAATCTGCTTAGCCGTTTTGGGCGCGCGATTTTGTGTTCCCAGAGTTCGAGCGCGAGAACCCTGTGAGGCTCAGACCATGGTTGCAGGCTTTTGCCTCAGTCTGTTTGGGCATTGTAGCAAACTAGGCAGCTTCAGTTTTGCTAGGCTTGATGGCTTTGCATTGTGTAATTCAAGGTTGGTGCATGTTCTGCGTGGGATTATCTGTTGGTCTGTCCAACCTGTTTTGCTCCTGAGCTGCAGTAGTTGACTGAGAGCAGATGAGGACAAGTGCCAGCTGGTTGCCAAGGTGGAATTTGCGTGGGAGTTTCAGGAAGTGGCTGTGCTTTGGGTGATGCTCAGCGACCAGAGCTGTTTGCTGGAGAACCCAGAGTCGAAGTTGTCATGCTTTTTTGCCCTGTTGAAATATTGCATGTGGATTCTCTTCTCATACAGGTTAAGATGCTGATTGTGGAGATTTTTGGTAGCGCCTTGGGCTTGTTCGGTGTCATCGTGCGCCCCTGAGCCAGCCTGATGCTACTCAAGTGTTGTGCTTCTGAAAGCATTGCATGCAGCATGACATGTGTGCAGAGGTTGGCATCATCCAGGCAGGCAATGGAGAAGAAGCATCTGCCGCGTGGTCAGCGGGTCATGCCCTGCAGGCCAATGGAGCCACGTTTCCGAAGCACCTGTCGTGAGCATCGAGCAGAAATTAGCTGACTTGAAGCCATTGCGTAGAGCTTCGATAGGCAGGCAGCGCCTTCCATCCACCCAAGAGAGTGACAATAACAATGTTGACAGCGGCTATTAGTTAAGAATTTAAGAACGTAAGGCAATTGTTGGTTGCCAGAGACAGTAGTGCCAATGCCGGGTGGTGACAGGCGATGCGCATCCGTTTCACGCAGCACTGGAGGGCCCGATGTTTGGTCATCTTTTCAATCGCCGCTTTCTCTCAACAAACTATCTAGCTCCAAATTGCATTCTGAGTCAAGCTGCATATAAATCACAGGTGAAATCAATTCACACACCTCCCAGTGTTGCAGAGGCTTGTGCGGTCAGGCAGGAAGTGCAGAGTGCGGCAGAACGACACTTGAGTGCAGGTAGCATTGGCTGATTCAGAGTTAGGATGCCAAATCATGCTGATGCGCTGCGCTGTGCGCTGTGTTCCGATTGGGAGATCACTTTGATCTCTGCGTTTGCAAGATGCCTCGCAGGACTACCAAGCATTGCAGTCCTTTGTGCGCCAGCCTTGGCACTTCAATGAAGCCCCTGCACGACTTACCAGTAGCTTCAACTTCGGAGCGTCCTGTCAGCAGAAATGCAGTTGCAGCGATTTCCGTGTTAGAGCGCCCGCCCGCACGCACGCACGCTCGCACGCACGCACCCCCACACAGACACGCACACACACACACATACAGACACGCGCACACACACACACACCCACCCACACACGCACGTCCGCCCTCCCGCCCGCCTGCTGGCCCGCCGCACTCGTTCGCCTGCGCACACAGCCGGAAGGCCGGACGCTCGTGTGCGCACATGCACCAGCACCCGCACGCACACGCATCCACATGCACACTCGCACTACACAGGCACACGTGCACGCACACACAGACACAACCCCACGCACACAGACACAGCCACGTACGCGCACCCACACACACACACACACACACACACACACACACACACACACGCACGCACGCACGCACGCACGCACGCACGCACGCACGCACGCACGCACGCACGCACGCACGCACGCACGCACGCACGCACGCACGCACGCACGCACGCACGCACGCACGCACGCACGCACGGCACGCACGCACGCACGCACGCACGCACGCACGCACGCACGCACGCACGCACGCACGCACGCACGCACGCACGCACGCACGCACGCACGCACGCACAGACGCACAGACGCACAGACGCACAGACGCACAGACGCACAGACGCACAGACGCACAGACGCACGCACGCACGCACGCACGCACGCACGCACGCACGCACGCACGCACGCACGCACGCACGCACGCACGCACGCACGCACGCACGCACGCACGCACGCACGCACGCACGCACGCACGCACGCACGCACGCACGCACGCACGCACGCGCACACACGCACACACGCGCACTAGCACGCACGCACGCACACACACACACACACACACACACACACACACACACACACACACACACACACACACACACACACACACACACGCACACACACGCACACCCACGCACACCCACGCACACCCACGCACACCCACGCACACCCACGCACACCCACGCACACCCACGCACACC
>CAUJNA010000108.1:168726-203726 GCA_963377175.1 Effrenium voratum
ACACACACACACACACACAGACACACACACACACACACACACACACACACACACACACACACACACACACACACGCACACGCGCACGCGCACGCGAACGCGCACGCGCACGCGCACGCGCACGCACACGCACACGCACACGCACACGCACACGCACACGCACACGCACACGCACACGCACACGCACACGCACACGCACACGCACGCGCACGCGCACAGGCACAGGCACAGGCACAGGCACAGGCACAGGCACAGGCACAGGCACAGGCGCAGGCACAGGCACAGGCACAGGCACAGGCACACGCGCACGCGCACGCGCACGCGCAAGCGCACGCGCACGCGCACGCGCACGCGCACGCGCACGCGCACGCGCACGCACACGCACACGCACACGCACACGCACACGCACACGCACACGCACACGCACACGCACACGCACACGCACACGCACACGCACCCGCACACGCACACGCACACGCACACGCACACGCACACGCACACGCACACGCACACGCACACGCACACGCACACGCACACGCACACGCACACGCACACACGCACACGCACACGCACACGCACACGCACACGCACACGCACACGCACACGCACACGCACACGCACACGCACACGCACACGCACACGCACACGCACACGCACACGCACACGCACACGCACGCACACGCACACGCACACGCACACGCACACGCACACGCACACGCACACGGCACACGCACACGCACACGCACACGCACACGCACACGCACACGCACACGCACACGCACACGCACACGCACACGCACACGCACACGCACACGCACACGCACACGCACACGCACACGCACACGCACACGCGCACGCGCACGCGCACGCGCACGCGCACGCGCACGCGCACGCGCACGCGCACGCGCACGCGCACGCGCACGCGCACGCGCACGCGCACGCGCACACAGACAGACACAGACACAGACACAGACACAGACACATACACATACACATACACAAAGACACACAACACACAGACACAAACTCGCAAACTCACATGAACGCGCAAACACACAAACATGCAACCACACAAACACGCACACCCGCACACACGCAAACACGCGCACACACACACACATGCACACAAACCCACACACCCACACAAGCACACACACACAAACGCACATACACACACACACACTCACAAGCACGCTCACACACAAAAAAAGACGTAGAGTGTCCGACACAGCTACTGGGACTAGCTAGTGACTCAAGTTGATTCAGGTCGCAGGAGCAAACCAAGTCAAGCGTTGCGAGTAGGAGGGCCTGCTGAACTCACCAATGTCAGTCATGTCAGTCGTGTAGCACCGAGCGGTGACAGGGTGGCTTCTGCAGCTATGCAGTTGCTTCACGCAGATGCACGTGTCATGACAAAAACCTCAACTACTGTTCAACTACTCAACCTTTCGACGAAAGCAACCTCTGGAAGAGAAGTAGCGTTTGCCAAGAACAGAGAGTGATTGGCCCATTTTCAAGGACTAGGCCAGTCCATTCTGATG
This sequence comes from Effrenium voratum, assembly GCA_963377175.1. Taxonomy (NCBI): domain Eukaryota; class Dinophyceae; order Suessiales; family Symbiodiniaceae; genus Effrenium; species Effrenium voratum. The sequence goes on from CAUJNA010000108.1 coordinate 170,267, forward strand.
AGGCTTGTGATGCTCGAGGTGCTGCCGGGGATGCTGGGGATGCTGAAAATTTTGAGGATGTAGAGGAAGGTGAAGCATATCTTGTGCATGCTGGGATTGCTGGGGTTGTTCAGGCAGGCACCCAGAGAGAGGCTGACTAGATTGTTTACTGCCACTCCCAAAGAGTTGGGGCTGAACAGCCACTGGCCGCTGCGGGGGAGCAACACTTTTTAGGACATATTCCCCCTGGCCAATGCACCTTGATTGGTGACTGTTTTCACATCATAGGAATGGAACCCACCTCCCCGCCGCCAGTGGCAACCCTTTGCTTAGCCAAGTGACACATCACAGTGACACGATGGTTTGCAGGGTCCCTCTTCGAGCACTTCTGGTCGGAGAATGGGGCTCTTTCAAACACTGAAACTGTACGATCCGAAGAACTCAGTGTTGCGCGCGAGCAAGCCAAATGAGTGGGGGTCAAAACATGATGAAACATAAACATACGTAGCGGTGTGGCGAGCAGGAAGGATAGATGAGTGTTGCATATCAACGTTGTTGAAGCATGCGCTTCTCTATGGACGAAGCAGCAGGTCAAGATCCGTTGAGTGGACTGAGTTGCAGTTGGATTAGCCACAAACCAGGAGTCACGCTCCAGGCGCCAAATATTTGCTTCGCGCCTCCACAAAACCTGTCGCAGCCATCATTTGAACCTGGGTACAGAAAGGGCCTTGAATGTTCCTTGAGATCTTAGATGCACGTGGCGCCTCAGGAACTCAGTGGGCATGACTCTCATGACACACATCCAATCCCGCTACAGCGATCCAAGACCGAGGAGGAGCCGCATTCGGCTTGCCAGGCGGGAGTATTTGACACACCTTGACTTGCAGGACCTAGCTCAACGTTTCCCAGCGGCGAGGAAGCGGCGAGCTGAAACATGTGGCTTAGAGTCAGACCTCCGTAGACCATCAACGGCTGTGTGAGAGCGCTCATCTCACCAAAGCCGAAGCTTGACTTACTGAGCCCTGCAGAGCCCTGCCGAGCCCTGCCGAGCCCTGCAGAGCCCTGCGCCTTCATGGCAAGCGTTTGGCAACGGTTTATCTTGCACATCAAGCAGATTCGTGCGAAGGCGTGCAAGCCAGCAGAATTTGCTCGTTTCTCATTCATTAGATTTCAAATGGCAGAGGCCATCTGGAGACAAAGGTTGCAAGAGGAAGACAGTCTTCGCAGAAGTTCACAAGTAGGATTTCCCTTTGTGTCTGCGTTTGAGAGAGCTAGCTAGAGTATTTGCCAGGGAGCGTGGACTATTGTTGATTCGGAGTCATTCCTGAAGCGCATGCTTCCAGGTCAACAAGTATTTGCTTTTCCTTCGCATTGTGCTTGCGGAAATGTTCAAGGACTGTGTCTTCAACTTACCCGTGGCGTTTGGGTCGGAGGCTTGCGAGAGGACATGTAAGTTTGGGAGGTCATTTGTTGCCCAATATCCAGCTCATTGCCTAGGAACAACACGCGACAGACGTCTTTTGCTCCTTGCCTACTTTTGTGGGTCGCAAAGCTCCAGTGCCCTTGCTCCACAAGCTTTTGCGTGCCTGCATGCCCTGCATTAGCGGTAGGTTGATTTGCCCTTGCTCCACAAGCTTTTATGCCCTTGCTCTTGTGCCCCTGAGTCGCGCTGGCCGATTTGCACAGTGGATTTTGTGGAGAAGCGCTCTTGCCCCACAGTCTCTTGCCCACTTGCTCCGCTCACCGTTCCTACCAGCGTCCACAGGTGTGTTTGCTCGTTGCTGTTGTTTGAGTGGGCGCAGAACCCTAAGCCCTCCTGCCCCACGAGCTCATCTTTGCATGCCTTGCGTAGCCCACAGGCTATTGTTGTTTGTGGAGCTCAGAAGTGTCCAGTCGAGCGCTTATGCCCGAATTCTGTCGTCGTCTTGAGTTTACTTGTTGCAAGCGAGTTTTGCAAGTAATTAATTCTTGAGGATTGCAGTGCTTGCCACAGTCGCTACTTTTCCTTTTGCTTTCACGCGTAGCAAGGTCCCTACTGCTCTTGCCCCAAACAGTTGCTGTTTGCATGGCTGGATAGACGTCATGCCATGATTTGCAGGACCTCCGATTGAACGGCTGGCCAATGCAAGAGGTGCCGCGTGATTTGCAAATTATTGGGCAGAAGTGCGAGATCTCAGGTCAAAGATCGAATGGAAGTCATCATCAGGCTGAGAGTGACCAATGAATGCAACGTCCTTGATAGTTGTGCTCCTTGCAGGTCTGCGCCACAACGCACAAACAGCGCTTCCAGCATGGGGATTGTCATGCAGGCTGCCGTAGAATATTCTGCTTAGCTTGACTCATTCCCATGAGCTGTGTTTGGAAAGATTCAGATTACTATCAAAATCAATGCAATGGTCCAGCCCTTAGGTTCCCCGAGACCTCACACCATGCGCCGCTTTTTCTTGATTGTGGAGCTGCGAACTCCACACCAAGTCTTTCATGGCTTCTTTTGCAAGAAAACATGACCAAAACTTGGTCTTTCGCATAGTTTTGAAGACGGTGCTGGAAAACCCTGCGGGCAATGCAGATTGCACTTATCCGACTTCAACCCTTGGGCAAAGCCGACGTGCCCAAGATCGCGCACACGAGCAGGAATACCGACAGTGGTTGTTTGGGCTGGTTTTTAAAAGCTTGTTTGCGCGCAAGGGATCACAATGCGTATGCGGACAAGGATCTCCAGCAACACGAAGGAGTAGCATACGTGCCAACAGAAAGGCCGTACCATGGTGCAGGTCTTACGATTCTGTAAAAACAAGGCAATGTGGGCCACATCAGATGTAGAACGCTACATTCAAGGCCTGTGTCTGGCAAAGCAAGTGAATACGCACCAAACTGAGGCAGTGTCAAGCAAGCGAGGTCGCTTTGTGTTCCTCATGAATGACAGTAGCTTGTGCAAGAAACCCAGGCTTGAGCCGCACAGGTGCGGAAAGTACCGGCCCTTGACACCCCCACGCCCCGATGGAGTGCTATCGGACTGGTACCCGAGGGGAGGCTGACGGGTCTCCCAACCTGAGGCCTAAAGGTTGCGCATCTTTAGCGTGTAAGTTGAACCCATGCCTTGAATTGAAAGCCGTGTGCAGATAACGCGTGTCCTGTGGGAAGAGCTGATACCGCAATTGGAGCAGACTCCCAGAGCTTCACAGCAGGCTGGGATTGCATCAGTTCTGTCAGCTGCAATACTGACCTGCAGAAAGTGACACAGGTCATCATGGCCCTTGTTGAGCCCTTCGTGATCTTGTCAGAAGGCTCATACGTTATGGGACTTGTCTCAGGCTCAGAGATTTGCAGCGCTGTAGCATATGGATCACTTTTTGCAATCTGCAATAAATTGACAATATACATTTTCCTTTGCACTCAGGTGCGGAGCATTCACGAGCACGTCTTCAAGCCGCAACTCGACAGCATTGTCACATGTAGAAATTGGTGTAGATTGATTTGCAGCACATGTTGCTGAGGGCGCCATGGGACTTGCTTCGCCCACTGATGGGCAGACTGCCAGAGCCATAAATGTATTTCCGGGTATATGAGCCGTCACTCCTTTGTCAAGAGCCAGCGAGCCCGAATGGATCATGCTCACCGCCTCTTTGCAAGGTTTTGCCAGTCAAGTGTTGCGGAGGTTGGAAGCTGCTGCGAAGAGTAGCATTATACAGGCAAACCGGGAGGCCTGCACAAGGAGTTTGGACCATGGGCAAAATTTGGTGAGGGCAAGTCCTTCCAAGGCGGCTGCACATCGTGTTTTTTTTTAAATCAAGCTAAATCGTCCGTGGTGGGTGAAACCTTTTCACATCACTCGCTTTCGCTGCCCTGGCAAATCAAGATTTGTGAAGGAGGGCGAGTAATTTGGAAATTTGGAGTTTTTATTTGTGGCTTGCAGTCATCACTTGAGTCTTGCTAGGCTTTATATGAAGCAGTGGATTGGCTGGAGAAGAGACTGCAGCCCCAAGCTCAGCGTTGTGATGACACTGTGCAGACTGGCCATGGAGAACACAGTAGCTCTTATATTCTGCCCCCCTAACATTGGGAGATGTACTTCAAATTTGACCCTCCAGTACAAGGCAAACTCCCCCAGCACTGTCATTCGAACGTTTTGGACGTTTGGACTGTGGACATGGATAGATTTGGTCGAGTTGGAAACGGAAACGCCACAGTCGCCGTTGAAGTCACTTCTTTTTTTTGCCGCTTTCAGCTGCTGATCTTGGCCCACTCGAGCTTCGAGACTCCTTCCCTAGCCAAAGAGGCATTTTTTCTTTTCAAAGTGCTACAGGATGCTGGTGATGCTGGTGCAGCAATGCTGGTGGGTGATGCCCCAGTGCAGGATGATGCTCAGGTGCTGCTAGGGTGCGGTTTCAGAGTGCTGGGTGCCACAAGAGGGCCTGGTGATTTTGACAGAGAGGGAGTTGATTTCCGATGTTGTGAATTGGGTCTTAGTAAGGCATGCGATTTAGGCTGGTGCCGTGCTGGAGACTCCTTGGTGCTGCTACATGGTGCTGTTTGGAAGTGCTTTCGCAGGTGTTGGTTCAGATTTCGGCAGCTATTGGGGCCGGGGGCGGGCGCAATGGTAAGAGGCTCTAGGGAGAAGTGCAAGAAGGAAGTGCTGATAGCGAGTGCTTTAAGGTTGGTTCTCACGCTTTTGCACGTGCTTACCTCTACGTTAACGCCTCCGACATCACAGGCCTGCTTTCTTATACACGTCCCTTGTTTTTTTCCCCATGGTTTCCACATGTCCCCCATTTTTCTAAGTTGTTCCCCAATGTTTTTCCTCATGGTATCCAGTGCTTTCTCCATGGCTTGCAATGTCCCCCACCCATGTTTTTTTCTCGCATATCCTGTGTTCCCAATGTTTTTCCGTATGAGTCCAAAGTTTCCCCCATTGCTTCCAATGCTTCCCTCATGTGTGTTTGGCTCCAAATGTCCCTCGCCCCCCTCACCCATTCTTCAATGTTTTTCCCAATGGCTTGCCAAAGTTTTCCCCATGGCTTCCAACATTCCCCCCGTGTTTGCGGTGCCGGCTCCCCTTGACCGAAAGGGCTGTTTGTGTTTTTGACGGTGCATCCTACCGCCCGCTACCCTGTGGGCCTTTTTTTTAGCAGTAGCTCGCCATGCCCGATTTGATGTCGGACGAGGAGGCGTACACACAGCGTTCCAAGGCTTTCGGTCAACGTCCCGGCTGCTCTCAACAGGAAGCGGATACAAGTAGATGCTGAAGTTGACTTGGTGTCTCCGCGGCGGAGTGCATGGCACCAAAAGTCTATGTTCGTCGTTTGTGACAACACACGGCGCCAAGTGTTTACTTTTGTCGTGCAAGCGAACCCCGCAGCGGTGAAAAACCACATCGTGGAAAAATGGTTACGTCCGCCGTTCAAGGGAAAGCCCGCTTATGAGATTGCGCGTTTTGCCGAGGTGCAACACTTGTTTTCACTCAGACAGGGCGCGTGCCTGTTGCTTTTGAAGGGCTCTCGCGCCCTGCCTGGCACGTGAAGTTGCCCAAAAACCTGGGTTCCGGGGCTCCTGACTTTGTCACAGGGTCAGCGACCAGTGCAGTACTGTAAGGTTTCGATGAACCGCGCCGTGTCGGAGTGCTCTCGCTGTGGCGCCATGCGAATTTGTCTTGGGTTCGGTGAACCCTCGGCGGAGATCGTGCACGTCGAAGTGCTCTCGCTGTGGCGCCATGTGAATGTTTCTTGGCTTCGAGGCACCCTTTGTGGAGATCGCGCGTGTCGAAGCGCTTTTTTACAACTGCGGGCAGTATTGAACCCTTTCCGCGCGGTCAGCGCGAGTTTTGTGCAGGGCAGAGCGCGGTAGAGGTGGCGGATGCGCACGCCTGTGTTGTGCCAAGAAAGCTGCTGTGGTTCATTGCGGTGCAACTAGCTGTCTGGGAATCTTGATCTTGAAGGTTGCAGGTGCGCGGCGTTGGTTCACGCGTCAGGCGACGGAAGTGCCAGGTCGGACTTGGGCACGGTCCTGAAGGGTCATGCTCGCGCTTGAGCGCAGTGCTGAACAGGCGGTCCATTTGGCAGGCGTCGCGCAGTGCTGAGCGGGCGCGCTGACCATTTGGCAGGCGTGTGCTCTCCCACCCCCACCCTCCCACCCCCACCCTCCCACCCCCACCCTCCCACCCCCACCCTCCCACCCCCACCCTCCCACCCCCACCCTCCCACCCCCACCCCCCCACCCACCCTCGGCGCGTTTGGTGGCATGGGCCAAAGCGCATGTCTGGGTGCGCGAATGACATGCGGAACAAGTGTAGCTGACTGGGTGGCCTGGGTATATGAGTCTGCGGGGCGGCGTGGGTCAAAACGCATGTCTGGGCGCGAGTGACCCAAGATCTGGGTGAGTAAGTGACCCACTCCCACTCCGGCACTATGGGCATGGAAGAGAGAAACAGCGCAGTCGGTTTACAGGCGCCTCAACCATGCGTTTTCCTATTTTTACCAATGTTGTTCTCCATGGTTTCCAATGTTGGCCCCAATGTTTGCCCATGTTTCCCATTGTTCTTCCCCATGGTTTCCAATGTTTTCTCCATGGTTTCCAACGTTCCCCGAATGTTTTTCCTCGTGATTTCCAATGCTTTCCCCATGCCTCCAATGCTCCCCCCGTGTTCTCCCTTGTTTTCGCAAGCTTCGTTTGCAACTTCCTTGGTCGCTTGGGAGAGGTCCGCAGATGATGCTCGTGATGCTGGTGGTGTTGCGCCTGTGTTTGATGCCGTGACGGTGGCCTTGGGCAAATCGACCACCGCAAGGTTTTACGCAAGAGTGCCCCGCGCGCCGCTCGTGAAAGCAAAGGGACCGTCTTGGAATCGCTGGGTGGCACGTGGCCGCCGGTAAAGAGCATTCTTGCGTCCAGCGCGCCGTCTGTTGTCGGCGGATTTTTTGTTTGTTGCAGGGACTTGCCTTTGTTGGACACAAATGGCGCAGAAACGCGCATGGACTTGAAGCACAACCAACCTTCCAGCACACATTCTGACATTCAGAGAGCCGCTTCTACTCCTGCAGAACTGTCATGGAGACTTTCTTCCTACAGAGAGGCCCTGTTCGTTGTGTTTTCCCCTCCCTGTCCCTCAGAGGGTGCTTCCCTCTTTGTGCATTTTCATGCAAATCGTGAATCGTTTCCCTCGCTCAATGCATGCCTGCCCAGGGGCCCGGCGCCAGAAACAGCCTTGCTGGACATGGAGGCTGAGCCTGCAAAAAGAAACACGGAAAGCAAGGCATTGATGGCCTGGCGGCCTGTGTGAGGCACCAGCAGCAAGCACTCCTAGCCAGCCTAAGGCATGGATGCAATCAGTGGCAACAGCCATGCATCGCAAATGCGTGTGCAGGCCAAGAGAAAGAAACGAGGTGTGAAGCGGAAGGTCGGGATGCATGTTAAGAAGCACACATGCTGGGGCTGTGCCGAGAAGCACCTTCAATTTTTTTAGTTGCACTGCTTGGAGGACAAATTCAGCCAGGTTTCGCCCATGATGCTGCCCCAGGCCTGGCAAGCCTGGCATGGCAAGTGCTCCTTTTCAGTCTACCGACTTTGAATTGAGCGACCTTTTCTCATTTACACGCACGGTAGGCAGCTGAGCCAGAGCTTCCAAAGCTTCCAAAGAAGAGGACAAAGTCGGGACCTTGACAGGTGCAATGTAGCGCTCCGTTTAGGGGCCTAAATCCAAGTGCTCGGTGCTTCTGACTAAGTAGTTGTGCATCAGCCTGTGCTAGAAAACGGTGTTGTGCTATGGTGCCTGACGATTCCAGAGGGGAGATGTTTTTCCTGTTGTCCTCCGTGGTTTGACAATTGCTTCTTCTTGATTGAGACTTCTTTTGAAGCCTTTGCTAGACGTGTTCTGTAACCAAGCGAGTTGTAGCATGCAATAGCAGGAGCGATGTTGGTGCTGGCTCAGAGGCGAAGGCATTGGCAATGTCAGCGCATTGCTTGCATTTGTGAATACGTTGTATTTTGCTGTTCTTGTTCCATTTTCTTTGCGTCTGACGTTGAAGGCACCCCCAAAGAAAAAGTCGAAGGTTGCAAAGAAAGCAGAGGCGCGTGTCGACATCGTTTGGGAGCCAAAAACGAGTGGGACCATGGGCATTTGCTCAGAGGCGCAAGGCAACGCTGCAACTGGGTGCACGCCTCAAGTTGGGCATGGCGCTGCAACTCAAATCTGTGCAGAGCACCAGCTGAACCCATTAAACTGTGTCATTCTCATTCGGAGGAACAAATTGAACGCCAAGCCGTCGAAGAAGCGGCAGGTAACCTTCAACTTGCAAGACAAGGCCCAGCAGCCACAGCCTTGGGTTGAACAGTGGCAGTTAGTTTCATGCTGAAGTTTCCAGCAATGGAAGTGATTATGTCTTAGAGAGTTCCAGCAAATGCGGTCCCATGAAGCTTGAATCTGGGCTGGCTGCAACACACCATGAATGCCAGCTGGACAGCTTTCGGCCAGGTGGTGAAGTTTTCAGAAAACCTGCCAGTGGCAAAGATGAAGGCCTCAGCGTGAAGTGGTCAGAGTGATGGCAGCATCGCTCGTTGCACAGCGCATCCAGAGCATCTGCCAGGGCTCAGCCCAGAAACGCACAAGGCGGCGGTGCGACCCTTAGAGTCGCTTTGAGATTCCGCGCAGACAACAAGAAAGCAGCTCCCATTCTTCTGTGAGTGCCCAAGGCTCTGAGGGAGAATTTTCGTTTTTCACTGCTTTGCAACTCAGGAGAGACGGACAATGAATGGCTTACAGTTCTCAGACTCGAAGCACACGCTGATGGATATCCCAAGCAGAAGTGGATGATTGCAGCTGCCGGAGTGCTGCCTACGATGGGCTTGTGCTATCGGCCTGCCACGCCGACCAAAGTGAATTGCACAGTCGCATTGAAAAAGATGACATGGTTTGTGCGTGTGTGCAGATGTGTAGAATTGCTTGTCGATAACCGCAGTATCGGGCAGGCATGTCAGCTGCGAGACAGGAACACATATCATGTTATAATGATACACCCTTGCTTTGCATGTGAGTCCCAGGCAATTAAGTTTAGAATACATGAACCCAAGGACGGGTGAGCATGCACAACGCAAGATCGCAAAAGGAACCACCAGTAAACGGAAGTACAAGGCAGACACTGCTGACAATCAACGTATTTGCAGTGCCAGTCCCGAAAGCTATTTCTTCATCCTTCAGTATGACATGGATGCATAAGCATCTCTGTGCATAGTTCCAGCGTCCCTGGCGTTAGCGATTGCATGGTATGCAGTCAAATGATGATGGCCATAACTTTTGGGTGCAATCCTCTCAGGCGGGCTTCCCAGGCATTGGCGTCCAGAATCGAGGTAAGAAACGGAGGTGTGTGGAGATGCCGAGCGAGGTAGGAGTTGGATCAGGGCCAGATTGCCAAAGGGTGGTCGATGGCAATCGGTGATGGGATTAGGTCTGTTTCTACGCGGCCTACGGCACGACAGGCCTTGCAGCAGTCAAGTGCTGAGCTTGTAGAGATGAGGAGCATGTGCTCGGCATGTCGCACCTTTCTGGCTTTGCTGTGACTGAGGTCTGGTTCGCCTTCATCAATTTTATTGGAGATGAGCTGCACCATCCGTTGGATTTCTTCTCAAACAAGATGCGCACGAGGCAGGCGTTGCCACTACAAAGCTTGGCTTGCTATTTGATATCACATTGACAGGCCTTACTGGTATTTGCTAGCGCTGGACTTACTTTCGGATTACTCAGCGCTTAGAAGTCCTTCCCACGCTCTTCACTTGGGCCATGGCAAATTCTAGTCTTTTGAGGTGCTAGCTGCAACTGGGGGACTACTTGGCCTTGACATGGTGGCTTCCTCATCCGTGTGTACCGTGTGTACGCATTTGAAACCAGCATGCATGATAGTATGCCCAACAAAGATCACTGGAGGCCAGTGGGTACTTGGATGAGCTGTCCAAGACACTTCCAGAGCTTGTTGTTTGCACCAACCTGGAGGCAACCTGAGCAGAGCTCACTCATGCCAGCTTGATTCCAGCTTTGACATGTCCGAACTCTGAGCATTAGCTCACCCGCCATGTACATGGAGGGCTTCGTTCTTGTCGGAACGATGATGTTTGCGGAGTCTGCCAGAGCCGCAGAGTGGCTTGATATGCAGAGGTGCATACTTGCCAACTTCCGATGCATTTGGCAGCAGGATGTTTGTCAAGTTTAAGGCCGGGGCGGCAATGGTGACAATGTTGGCTCACATGATCATTACCAAAGGTCTTGTCGCTAGCCTGCATCAGACAAGGTGGCAGCGATGTGTGAACACATTGTCACCTGTGCCATCATGAGGTGGTGATTGTGACTATTCCGACAGCACCATTTATGCCAGGAGTTTTGCTGGCATGACTTGAAGCATGCCGCCATGCCCATTGAAACTTAACATGAACCCTTTGACAGTACGGTTGCTTCCGCATGAGCATCCGGCAAAATAACCGTTGCCGCAGTTTGTAACCAAGGGTGCAGTCATGCTCTTTGGAACGCGGTGTTATCCAAGAAAGAGAGATAGTTTGGCCCAGAAGCGAGACGCCGGAATGGTGTTATGCCAGATTTGCATGGTCTTGGACACTGCTTGCTTTGTGTTTGAAACTGCTTTTGTACTAGCAAGTTGTGACTTTCAAGCCGGGGCTGCGGAAGTGCACTTCGTGTACTTCTTTCATACTGCAAAGTTGCGACTTTCGAGCGAGGGCTGCGGAATTGTGTACTACTTCGTACTGAAATGTTTGCGACCTTCGTGCTGAACAGTTGCGACTTTTGAGCCAGGGTATGAGCTGTTGCCTCTCATGCTTGAGCTCGCCATGCAGAACCCGTGGGCGTTCAGTTGGCGACAGCACACACACACACATGGAGAACTGCAATTGGCGCCTGTGAAGAATGTACTTCTGTGTAAGCTTTTGCGTATTTGTGCCAGAGCCTTGTTTGTCAAGCAGCGGCAATAAAAGCACACACCTCCGGGAGATCAGGAAAGGCCCAGTTCTGCTGATGCAGAATTTGACTGGAACCGCAACCAGGAGTAACAGAAGAAGAAGAAGAAGAAGGATGCAAACAGTCACAGAATTAGTCCATGAGGTCTTGTCATGTGCTAATAGGCTGTTTCCCTTTGATAAAGAAAGAGTGAGGCAGGTTTCGCATTGTTTACGGCCATGCGCAGTCAGAAATGCTTGGCATGGCAGGCGGTCTACTCAAATGCATACTTTCTGCTGCACATGTTCTTCGTCTTCTTCCTTAAGGCATTTCAGCAGTGAGGTGCATGATTTATTTTTGAAGCTCTGGATTCTAGCTACATCTCGGGAATGTAGAGGGCCAACAATTGCCGCCCTGAGATATCATTGTGTCGCCAAACATTCCCCGCGACGACAATACAGAGTGATTGTTTCGCAATGCAATGGCTGTTGAAATCGTTGGATTGCCGGCAATGCTTAGCATTTTCGAGGCCTGCGGGTGTGATTCTTCTGTATTCCCCACAGCTTGTTGTGCATTTCAATTCACAGACACACACACAAAAGTGAAATGGTTGCGCTTAGGTCAGCAGCAGACCACAGTCAAAACCCGGGTAGATGAAGGTTAGTAAGGGGCAGTCCCAGCCGGAAATAGTTGCGGCCGCCTTCTTAATCCTGTACATGGTTCTGGGTTCACCATTTTTGTACCAGGTTTTGATTATGACTCAGCAGAGCACATTTTGCATGTTTACTTCCTCTCACAAAATCCCCTATGGACTTTCTTGAGGTTGACCTTCCAGACTCCGCTGTTTGCTCCTGTCTTAGTCGGTACGTCAGTAACCTGTAAATTGGCAGTAATGAAACGAACTCGAGGGGAAATCGCATCGGCGCGGCAAGATACTGCTCTCGGCCAAATTCAAACTGGAGAACCCTTCGAGAAACCAATTACTTCACTGTACTGCAAAATGTCACCTGCCTAACGATTTGGACAGCCAGCGAGCTAGCCAGAAAGCTTGCTTACTTGATTGATCACTGACTAGCTAGCTAGAATAGTCGAGTAAGTACTGCAGCTGACTTACCACCTAGTACCTGAACAAGTAAAGTTTGCCACTTAAATGGTACGCAAGTGAGTTCTAGCTCACTGGCGAGTTGATTGGCGAACGACGTGGTGGCTGGCGAATCAACTTCAAGTAACTGACTAGCAACCTCGTTGGTTAGCCAACCAACTCACTGCGCTGCTAACTAATTAAGTGGCGAAATGACAGGAGCCAAGCAGGATTACCTGGACCAAAGTAAGACACACAGCAGATACTTGGAGCTGTCTAACTACTAGATAGACCAACAGTTGAATTAGCTATTTGGCTTAACGTGTCAATATCTATCTAGCCTTGTAGCCAGCTATCTCACTTGCGGGCTTTGCGCGCTTCATTGGCTTAAGCTTCTTCTTCGATGGCAAACAAGTCTTGAGCTATAGTTCTGGCAGCTCTGGAAAACTGGTCCCAACTTAAAGTTTCTCAAAGCGCAAGGTGGGAGCGGAGCGGCATGCGAGTGTGAAGCTCAGACACTGCCCGTTCTGTAAGGCCTCTGATATTTTTGCAGAGAAGCAATCATGATCATTGGCTGAGGATACTTGGTCAAGATTGAGTACCAGTCAAAGCTTGTCTTGTCTGAAGGCGTCTTTCTCTTAGCATGACTACAACCAATCTTCATTCAGCTGCTGCGTGCGGGGGTGACCCGGTGACCTTGCGACGACTTTCAGTTGCTGAACCTTCAACGACGCTCGATATGAGACATGCTGAGGCCGAGCGTGTCCCACAGCTTTGGGCTTGCATCTAAGTGCGCTACAGCAAGCTCGTGTAATTCATGTGAATAGAGCCGGCCTTGTGTCGTCCACGCAACTGAGGGTATCCTTGCTGAGGCACGCACCATCCTGCGAGGCTGTCCTATTCTCTTGGTAGTAACGGACATCTTATTCTTAGCAGTGCATACCTCAGACATGGCGGAATTTCTACCGAGACAGCTTGAACAATATGGTGTTGAGTCACTGCTGGCTCTGATTGCCCATGCAACGCAGCAAAGGTGTACCTCATGTCTCGAGGGGAGTGCGCCCTTTGCCCTCTTGCTGGCTCTTCAAGCATGAGCCGGTGCGCTGTGGGAGGTACGGAAAGGCCATCACCATCCTGTACTTCATCACCGTTTGGTGCTTTGCATCCGGCCCACTGAGAAGTGCTACTGCCATTGTGAGCTGTTAAGCAAGCCAATCCAACGACATGATACATGAAAGGAAATCCACGTTGCAGTTCAACGTCGCTATTGCTGCTGTTGCTTCAGGCAATTCTCATGCTGCTGGGCTGTTGCTCCCAGTGCGCCAGTACTGAATGCTATTGAAATCTGGAGCACGCGTTGTTTAGGCAATCACAGTGTTTGGGCAGTAGCGGCACTGCGAGGTACAAATCTGGCACAACGGTTGAATGATTTTATGTTTCACTTGAATGTTTCTTGTATGGAATCCAGTAGAGACATGCAAAGCGTGACTCGCAAGCCCCACTTCATCAACCTTGGATGGAGTCAGGGTGCCGTCGATGCGCGGTGTCGAGAAACTATCGCCAGGCTGTTTGACATGCTTGATGCTTATACAGCTGAGTGCCCAGTTGTTCAGTTGTTCCAAATCGCATTATTTTCCCTTTGGCAGCGGTGGGGATTGTGGATCAGCCATGGACAGTGACGACAAAGAAGCTGCTATTAGATTCCTTTGTAAGCGCGTGTGAACGAGTGAACGCTTGAATCGTTAGAACTTCTCGGCAGTGCTTTTGTACCTGTTTTGCCAGAGGTGTTCGGCGAGCGCGAACATGTATAGTTCGCCATGTTGAGCTAAAGCAATATTTGCAGCACAAGTCATGAGTGTACTGCTGAAGTACAGCAAACAAGTGGTGACAGAAGCTGCGGCCTTGCGACGATCGCTATGGCTACAGGTCCTCGTTGGCTTCTGAGCCGGCGTTGCCGGACTCAACTTGCTTGACTTGGAATTGAAACGGACCCGTACTAAGGAGAAAGAAGATGGACGGGCGCTCTGCTGGCTAAGCTTGAAAATGGTCTGCATGTACAACTGGCATGGACTGCCTGCAGGGCCAGGCGTCATTTTCGGCAGTCCTTTGCGCGCTTTGGATTGCGTTACACAGCCATGCCCTTAAAGATGTCAAAGCCTTAAAGATGTCCTTCAGAAGACAAGCGATGGTCGTGCTGCTCGGTGCTACCACCTTGACTCTAGGCCATTCAAATGACCACGCCTTCACCAATGCTGCCGTGGAGTACCTAGATGCATGACGGTTTAGTGTGTGGCGGAAAACTGCGAAACCAAGGCTAGGCCACTTTTTGGAAAGGCGCGCTGTCCGTGTTGCGCGGGGCGTGCTTGTACTTGTGTATGTATGCTGCTCTCACCCGCATGTACTTGTGTTTGAAAAGCAGTGTGACATGTTCAAATGTCTGCAAGGTGGCTTTGCATGCAAGCGACACCTTTGATCCATGGACGGCTGGGGTGCCACAGCTCTGGCGGAGGGCATGCAGCATACATGTTAACCATTTGATGAATGAAACTTCTTTCATTGGCTTTGGGAGTTGTTGCTTCGCCTTTTTTGCTTTTGGGGGCCTTGAACTATGGTTTCTGCTGTGGTACATGTCTCCATCCAAATCGCTTGCTCACCCTGAAATGGCCTCAGATCAATTGACTCCCTCCTGGGTCCGTCCCATGCCAGCTGCCCTGGAGCTGTTCTCGCTTGTGTGCTAGCCATTGTTGACTTCATAAGAGCCATCTCGCCCCTGCATTTTGCCGCTTCTTGGTTTCTGTGCACGATGGAGCCACACCTGCGCGCTTGACATGAAGCATGTTGTGACTTAGTTTCAGCGCCCGGGCCGGTTGTGTTGGGGTTGGAGGGTCGGCCAATGCAAACGCAAGAACTGCACGTGCCGATGTACCTTCCATGAGCGCAGTTTTCAGCTTTATTTGTTTTGTGGGGTGGTTCTTCTGTGTGCCATGTGCCACTTCAGCCCCAACCAGCATGCCGAAACACATCGGAATTGCTCAAGGCACAAACCGGAACCTAACACAATGTGAGGTTGTATAACAACCCCGTTGATTTTAGTTTAGTCTTCGGAGGTCCCTTGTGTCCAAAACTGCCGTGTTTTACTGCAAAAACGGTATGGAGTCATGTTTCGACAACAAATGAACACATGAAGATCATGGGAAGCAGCCTTGTCAGCGGGGAAAGCACAGCTTGTTGGGTGGCAAGCAGGCCAGACAGATTTGCCACACGTTTTCCCACACGCTTCCCACTCGTTTTCCCACTCGTTTTCTGAGTTCCATGCTGAGAAGTTGCGATTTGGGCGCTGGAAAAGACGAAGTATGAGCAATAATAATCCCAACAGTAACGACAATACGAACAATGCAAGTAAGAAGAACCATGATGGAGCTGGAGCTGCCAAAACGTACTTTAGGTACTACACTGATCGATTTTTGAGTTGGAGCTGCCGCAAAACTGTTTGTACTTTGTACTACATGTCTACTGCCAAGTTGCGATTTTCGAGCTGGATGGAGCTTCCAAAGTGTAATTTAGGTACGAAGCTAGCTCTTTAGAGCTCAGTTGCTGAGAGGCGGGTGGAAAACTGGAGTTGCGCGTTTATTTCAGTGTCTTTGGGGCCGCGGGGAGAGGTGGGGGCCGTGCTCGCGCTGTGGCGTGCTGCTGCTGCTGCTGCTGCGTGTGTGTGTGTGTGTGTGTGGGTGGGTGTGTGTGTGTGTGGGTGCGTGGGTGCGTGCGTGCGTGCGTGAGTGCGTGCGTGCGTGCGTGCGTGCGTGCGTGCGTGCGTGCGTGCGTGCGTGCGTGCGTGCGTGCGTGGGTGTGTGTGTGTGTGTGTGTGTGTGTGTGTGTGTGTGTGTGTGTGTGTGTGTGTGTGTGTGTGTGTTTGTGTGTGTGTGTTTTTGTGTGGGTGTGCGTGTGCGTGTGCGTGTGCGTGGCGTGTGCGTGTGCGTGTGCGTGTGCGTGCGCGTGTGCGTGCGCGTGTGCGTGCGCGCGCGTGCGTGCGTGTGCGCGTGCGCGTGGGCATGTGCGTGTGCGTGTGCGTGTGCGTGTGATGTGCGTGTGCATGGGCGTGTGCGTGTGCGTGTGCCTGTGCGAGCGGGCGTGCGTGCGTGCGCGCGTGCTTTCGTGGTCTGCGTGGTGTCTCTATGCGTGTGAAGGGCGGCTTCGTTTGGGAGGCGCGCAACCACAAGTATTTGTGAGTCCGGGGTTTGGCTAACAGCCATCCCATTTGAGACATGGGAGGGCTGACTGATGCTCCTATGCCCAGTCTGGGAATCATATAATCGAATGTTGTGCTAGCTGGCGATGCTGGGGGTGGTGTTGGTGACACAATAGCTGTTGGAGTTTTGTGTTGGAATCTTGTGGGCGTGCTTGCTTGCGGACAACTTGCAGGACCTTTTTCAACCCAAAAACTCCAACTTGTAGGTGTGCTTTGAGCGATTCTGGGGGTGTTGCCAGTGATGCCGGGTGTCGGGCAGACTGCAAAGTCATCGCTTGGAAGGGACATGGGGCTAGTGTAGTAGTTTTCAATTGCGTTGGGGAAAAGAAGGAAGCTAACTTTTGTTTGCCCTCCTTTCAAGCACACGTGTATTGAAGAGTTGCGATTTTCGAACTGGAGTTGCCAAAGCGTGCCTAATTGCACTTGCGCCGAACAGCTTCGCGGTAGACACTCGTACTATACAAGGTGGCGAATTGCGAGGTTGAAAGTACAGAAAGCACAAAGCACTGTATGATAAGGAGTTAGCAAAAAAGATAAGCCCAACAAAGGAGCTCGAAAACAACGAGGTGTTTAAGCCTCATTTGTGTTCGTGAATGTTGAGATAGAGTGTGATCCTTGCTATTAGATCTTGTTGCTTGCGTGAAATGCACCCGTCCATTGGACAAAGCGTGTCCCGCTGCATTGGCCAAGGTTCTGCAGATCTCTCCAGATGCAGGTCTAGATGAGGCACTGACAGAAGAGCGTGCTTGGGGCTTGCCTGATACAAATCTATCCTGTCCGAGGCCAGGAAGGCCTACCGGAAACTGGCAGCCAAGTTCGGTTCTTACATGTTGGCTGTTTGGCCAAAACTTGCACAATGGAAGGATGCATGAGCTCACCAGCTGGTTTACCGCTGCTTCAGACGGAGTGTATGGAGGATAGAGTCACTTGCTGCCATCGTGATTCAATATTCAAGGTATCATCCAGATATAGACTCATCGCCAAAGGCAACCGTCCAGCCCTTAGACTCAATAGTGCAAGCAGTGAATATGTTCTCAGCGTTTGCTGATTAGAGTTGAGAGTGAGATTGGTCCTGGTTTCCTTCACCAGGCTCCAGCTTTGCATGAAGGCAGCGACTGCACATCAAACATCCTGCATCTGCCGCTCAGGAGATGTTTCAGAAACTGGTCCGCGCCCAGGCCATTGTGACCGGGGAGGAGCACTGCTAAACCACTGTCGACTTGATCACACGGAGACACCCGACCAGCAAGAAACACAGGACAAGAAATTGGATGAGACCACCTTGCTTGCAAACGCCGTGAACAATCTGCGTGTTGCTCTCAACTGGCGTCGGACTGGCGTGGAGAAACATCCATCGATGAACGATGCACATTGTCTCGATCTGCTGAGGTGACAACATTGAGCTGCAGAAAGCGAAAATTGAAGCTCTGAAGCAACAGGCGGTCTTGAATGCCAGTCCTTTCTGACTTTTGCGTGTTGTGCAACACAAGCCTTTCAGGCAGCTGAAGAAGAGCAAAGGGTCAAAGATATGGAGGACATGTCACGTTTCGCTGCGTACCTGAGTGTTTGTGGCAACGCTACAAGGAGCAGCAGAAGAGAGCCGAGTCAAAGCGCGACCAGGTGCATGCAGCGATCTGATTCGCCGCAAATAGGTCGGTTACAGCTTGAATCATACGGGGAACGGCTTCCAAGCTCTAGAAGCCTTGTCTCGCTGCACCATTCATGTGCAGCTAGCCCCAGCCAGCTTTGGCCAGCCACTGCCAGCTACTGCTAAATACTGCTAGACACTGCTAGCCATTCCTAGGCATCCCACAAAGGCCACCGTTCAATCTGCTAGCGCTTCGCAAGCATGCTCTGCGCAATGGCATACAATAAATGGTCGAGTTTGTATGAAGCTCTAGATCTTATTGATTGTAATTTTTCATGTGATTTAGATACCACATAGGGTCGTTCAGCTTAGTTTTTTGATCCAGCAATATTTCATCAAGTCTTTCGGTAGGCTATGACATGTGGATATTATTCTAATTTATGTCGTTGACGTTTTTTTCCCACTGCAGTTTGTACGTGAAGGTCTTGATCCTTATTTGTGTCATCGATATGCCTGGTCACAGTCCACGGCGTGTTTTCCGCTTTTAAGATTTCGAACACTGCCTGGCCAGTCTTGCGTCTACGACAGCTGTACTGTCGAGCCGGATGTACGGACGCGAACTTGGCGTGTTCCATTTGTACTGAAGAGTTGCGACTTCAAAGCCGGAAAAGAAACTACTACGGCATCATCGCGGAAGTCTTGTTTGTCTCCCGGAGAGTGGCTGTTGCGGAAAAGATAAATTCTGACCAACCCCCCCAAGCACGTTTTTCAATTCGTTATGTACATAGCATATATATATATATACATACATATATGTAATACACGTTATAATATATGTATAGATACATCTAACCTTATTTTCATATGCCCATTGAGAGCTGATAACCTGTTCAAGCATAGCTGATTCCAAAACAGGTCAGCGGCGAGCTTGGGCTTCTTGGAGGTGGTGTGCTCGGACTCCTTGCGGGCGGTCCAACAGGCAGCTGAATCAACAAGCCATCGGCTTCATTCAGACCTGGTGTCATTTCATTTCTGGGGACCATTTGATGTTGGTTAGACACCCGTTGCATAGTAGCCCAATGTCATGATTCAGCACCCCTATGTCCCAACCATATCCCCGCCTGGGATTAATGTGTTCGTGTTCAGCTTGATGTTGGAAACTCAAGCAACAAAGCACTTGCAGGACTACTGCTCGGCGCTGTGATCGGCATTGCGTTGGGCAAGCGAGCTGACAGCACTGGAAAGGCGTCGCTTCAGCGAGTGTGAGGCTATCCTGACAGTGTAATCCACGTGCGTGTGATGCAGGTGATTCGCGGTGCTGGGACTGTCGCCAAAGGAATGGCTGATGCTGTCTTCAAAGCTGTCAACAACAACTCTTCGTGAAGTTGCTCAGTTAATGGCTTCTTTTCACTGGGTGCAGCGCATCTCGGTGCGCGGCATTAGCAGTTGCAAGCCCCGTGGCTTGCTCCCAGCCAATGCGCCATTATTCCTGCATGAATGCGGTCGCATGGCGAGGTTGGTCGCGACTTTGGGCTGCACAGTTGCCGTTGGATCATGGCAATGCCGTGCCACTTGCCAAATGCATTTGATCCGTGCCCAAGCCCCAGGACTATTGAATGGAGCAATTCTGCACTTGCTTGCCGTTGTTTACACTTGGCAGGGACAAAGCTCGGCCTTTTTTAAGATTCTAGTGCCCGATGATGTGAGCATCTAGCATGCATGATGAGATGACAGGATTGCAAGTGCAATGCTGCGAGTGCGTGGGACAAAGTGTGCTGCCTGTCATGAACATTTTTTCCCACTGGTAAACCAGCGAAGATTGGATTCGTTGGAATGATATGTAACCAGCTCAATGCCGCAGCAGAATGACAGCAAAAACCTGAAGAATCAAGTGTGAGTTGCAAATATTTAGTAGCTATATGGTGGTTGCAGTACTGGTGACACTGAACTGGTATCAAGTTGTAAGCTGTAACAAGGTATTGTTTTCCTTTCCGAGTTTTGTTCTGGCACGTGCCAATGCGGAAGAATGTGAGCCACATACGTGGACGGGATGGAGGGCAAAGTTCAGCCACCCATTGTGCTGGCCTCGGCTGAAGCAAAACTACATCTTCCAGAGGTACACCATACATATATATATATATGATTCAACGCTCCGGGTTGTAAGGATGAACTGATTTCGGCTTCAGGGCAAATGAGGAGTGTGCCTTGCGATCTCTGCCGGACACTCAACCGAGTGTTCGAGCTGTGCCGCTCGTCCAAGATTATTTGCTTCTGGGCAGGCGCGCTTGGCAAGGTCCGCCTCCTTCAAGGGGGGCTGTTTGACCTTCGGGACAGGAATCTGACCCTGTACCCAGTGGGAGCTGGGGAGGGAGCGTTCTCGGTCATCCAAGTCAAGAAAAGTCAAGGATAGGACAGAGGAGGGGCAAAGGAAAGGACAAGAAGAGGCGAAGGAGGGTCGAACGGGGGTGTTGAAAGAGAAAAGTTGGAAAGCGAGGAATTGTTCCCCAGATGGACAAGCTCCAACTCCCTCCCCGTCAATCCCGTTCATGTCGGTCGTGGCAATCTTTTCTGTCGCGGAGACAGGCTCTCCATGGCCTTGTTAGCGAGTGTCGGCGCGCTGTGGCGCCTGGCGCCCTTGCGGCGAGATTACAGAGCGCGCAGCCGCAAGTTAGAGGGAAGTTGCAGCAACACCGGCGTCTCACGAAGACATGGGCGGCCAACAGCCCGCGTGTTTCCTGAAGAGATTTTGCAGGTCTTGGTGGGCTTCGGGCTACCTCACGAAGACCCTCTGTGAAGTCCCTCGTTTCTCTAGGCTCTGAAAACCTCTTCAGCCGTAGCGTGCGAGGTTCGCCGGCAAGCGTCAGGGAGCTGCGGAGAGCGTGCAGCGAGTGTGGCTGTTGTGGCTCGTCGCCTTCACCAATGGCAGGGCTCCACGCCGATGCCCTATAAACTTTTCCCCGCACCCACGAGTGGCGGAATCACTTTGGGCCGCATTCGTGGGATCTGCCTTGAAGAGCTTGAGTTTTCGACCCTCGAGCCCCTCCGAACAGGAGGGGCTCGAGGGTCGTTTGACAAGCTGCGGCGCAAGGGCGACGGCGAGCCCGCGCCGCCGCGCGCGCACACATCAGTCAGAATCTAGCGGCGCTCGCAGATGAAGATCCCTCGTCGCTGAGACGCTGCCTTGTTTCGCGCGCCGCCGCCGAAACTTGAGCAAGCCAAAGGCGGGCGGGGAGAAGGAGTGAAGAAAGGTGGAGGGTCAACGCGGCCTTTTTTCTCAAAAAAGAATACAGGGGCAACCCGGCTTTGTCATTTTCAGAGTCAGGGGGTGTTTCCGACGCAAGGACTTGGTCCCGCTTTCAGGATTGGGGCTTGGCCAGGAGGCCTTCGGACTTCGGGGGGGGGGGTGCGGGTGGTGTTTTGTCAATACGTCAAGGCTTGTGAGCTTCTCCCAGGCAATGGTTCTTCTCTTACCCGCAGGTCCTCATTACTCAACATGGAGGCAACTACGTGCATACTGGTTGGGCTTGAGCAGTGACTGGCAGAGCTTCCTTGAAGAGTCGAGCTTTCATCAAGGCTTCCGGGTATCCTCATGGAGCCAGTCCCTGACAAGACTGTCAGCCAACTGCCTCAGGCATGATTTTGATATGTTGACTCATTCTGGTCGTTTTTGGGCGATTGGGGACATTAAGCACAAATATGTCCTTTGCGGTGTGTCTTCGTGATGGCGTTCCATCCCTTGTTGTTTGGAAAGGACTGGCCATCAAGCCTTGGGGAGGCACGCGCCATCCAAATCACAGTGCCGATCTCTGAGCAAATGCAAGCAATGTACGCTGATTGCTTAGAGTTGTGCGATATCTTCAGAAACTGCGATCCATATCTTGGAAAGGACGTTCTCGCGTTGACACGCTGAGGCAAGGCAAGCCAAGCGACATTCAGAATGCCTTGCACATTGTCTTGAGGCTGAAACTTCATGGCTGTGTAATTTTGCTTGTGGTTGCCTTCGCCCACTCTTACTCATGCAAGGATGATGGAGGATGCTGCTGCCTGAGCTTCAAGTGCCTTGACGAGGGCTGGCACCGTACACATCACGCGCCGAAGGCAAGTGCCTTGCGGGATGCTGCTGGCATGCGGAGGAGGTCAGATTCGGTCAAATGCCATGTGGCAAGCCATGTATTCGTGTGCTCAATGTTATGCAATGCCGCACTCGAAGCGCGCCAGTCTCGGATTGGCGGTGCAGCTCACGCCCACGGCTCTCGCCGAGCTGCACAAACACCGTGGACAGCGTCTCAAGGTGAGCAGCGTCTCCTTGGAAAGGTCTCAGATTTGGACTGGTGCACAGTGCACGTGCCAGAGTTCAGATTCCTACCAATTGCTTATCATTGCCTAAGCTCCTTGCTTGGTGCGTAGTGCCTGGCAATGCAAGCAGGCCTTGTGCCGAAACTGTCCAAGTCGCTTGAGGGCATCCTTGGAGCTACTCTGAGTTGCTCCATAAATGGGCATAGCAGCTACGCATTTGGCACTCACCAAGGCAGGGCATGCGCCTCCGTTGCTTCTACTTTCAGGCTTTCCAGAGGCTCACTGGCACGACTGACGTGGCCATGTCCAACTGCATCCTGTGCCAATCTGTTGGACTTCCAGAGGCGTTGCATGCGGCTCTTCCGCAGGCCAAGCGGTGAAGCGGGTGCAAGCGGTTTGGGGTATGACGAGTTATCCTATGCTAGGCTAAGCTAGGCGAAGCAAAACGGGTGCAGACTTTCTCAACTGTTCTCAAGACGCTGCATGTCCAGTGTCTTCCAAAATTCTCGCTCAGGTGGGAGATCTATTGCGTGCTGTTGCCGGGAACTTGGGGCATTTGAAGCATGACCGGAGGCTCAATGCTCCCCAAAGCACCAGTCAAGCAGTGCTTGTTTTCCTTAGGGCTGCCGTGGCCTGATCTTTCCGCCTGCAGGTGGCCGGCCCCGTCACTCAGCCAGGTTCCTTGGGAGAAGCTGTTAGATTGAACATTCCGATTTTGACTGGCTCAATATGCTCAATGCAACATGCAATGCACAATGCTTCCCCAGCTGAGAGTACATTGGTTGACTCCATTCTCCAAAGATCATTGCCAGATGTGATGCCGGCCGTGGTGGGCGACTACAGCCTGTGGGTGTGGCTTAAGAGTCTGGATGGAGGAGCACAGGTTTTGTTTTGCCGTCTGGCGCCCTTGTTTTCTTTTGAGGAGCTGGCCAGCTTCTTGTCTATTGCTCTCGTTTGAACGAGCTCTTCCAGGCCAGTGCCGCGTACAATACAGGCTTGTCGCACGTTGCTGATCTGCAGGACATCAGCCAGCTTCAGACCGTGTGCAGCTCCCTGTTGATAAAGTCACATCATATGTCACCGCATCAACAACAACTTCGCACTTCTCACGCAATCGACGACATGCCGCAAACATGGAACTCATCCTTTCAAGTTTGCCAGTCAGCAAACAGCATTTTTGCAACTGCAGCAGTTGCAGCTGAGGCAGCGCGGGCCGAACGGAGAAATGCCTCATCCAGGCTTCTTCGAGGCTAGGCAAGAGTACACAAAAAAAGAGAACAAAAAAACGAAGAACAAGAAACGAGCAACATGTTTCTCCTTCTCCTTGTCATCCTCATCATGCTCATCATCCTTATCATCATCAGCATCATCATCATCACATCATCATCATCATCATCATCATCATCATCATCATCATCATCATCATCATCATCATCATCATCATCATCATCATCATCATCATCATCATCATCATCATCATCATCATCATCATCATCATCATCATCATCATCATCATCATCATCATCATCATCATCATCATCATCATCATCATCATCATCATCATCATCATCATCATCATCATATATCATCATCATCATCATCATAATAATAATAATAATAATAATATTATTAATAATAATAATAATAATCATCATCATCAAAATCATCATGATCATCAACTGTTGTAAACATGCAAAGGATTTACTTCAGGAAAACACATTTTTTGACTGTTAGCTATGTGAGCTAGAGCAAACGGAGTATATGCAAGGCCGCAATATCACCCGCCACTTTTCTGGCAATTGTGTACCAACTGGAGGTTGTCTTTTGCTGAAAATGAAGTGGCGACACGTACTAGCGACAATACAACGAATCTCTATGCTATAGCAGAGAGTGCACAAAATTCGATCAATCAAGCATTGCAGCTTTTTGGCGCTATTTGTCTTGGAGCATGAGCGCCTCAGTGGCGAGGCGCTTGGCGTTCAACGTGATGATCATCGCGACATGTTTAGGCGTGCTGGGAGATGCAGCATGCCACCACGTTGGGCTTTGCACGGGGTCAGATGGGCCAAGGCGTTGGTTCAGAGAGCGATTCTGAAGTCTTTGATCAATGCGTGGCAAAAATGTGCTTGGCGTCAACCCATTCTAGAACTTAGGTAGGCTCATCTGCTGGCTTTCAGGTGTCCTTCTGCAGTTGTTCTAGGAACCTCATGACTATGAAGAAGCTTTGCCATCAGCCTCCTCCCCAAAACACACACACACACACACATTTGACAGAGCAAAGCTGTGATTGGGTATGCAACTGACATATTTGAACATACTAAATGTCATAGTGAAAGCCGGAAGCGCGTACGCAGCAGACTCATGGCTAATTCACGGTCCCACGGGTACATCCAAAGGATGTAGCTATGCATGGTCGAGTCCGGAACTGAGGTTGATGTGAGCACACGGAACTGTTTAGTAGCTCATGCCACCTCACTAAGGCGTTCGACATGTTCGGGACGGATTGGAGAACTCATGAACTCCGACCGAGCAAGCCTCTCATGATGAGAGCGAGCAAGAAAAGCAAGAGAGAGAGGCACGCATTTCAGCTTGCAGCAAAGGCCACTTGCCACTCAGAATGGTTTATCCGACTTGCAGTTCGCTTCTTGGCTCTTGCCTCGCCAGACTTGAGCCGACTGTGTGTACTTTTCTCCAAGGTCCTTGCCCTTCCGGCAGCTTCGACTTCAACCACCATCGAAAATTCGACAACAACCACAAGCACAGCAGCTTGGCATATCTTGGCATTATGTTTGCCTTGAAACAACTGGGTTATTATTGCAATGCAGTAGGACAGATGGCTCACATATGTTCAGCCCCTTTGCCCCTGCTAATCATTTCCGCGAATAATGTCTGAATCGTTAAGTTGATAGATTCTGGGAAACATGCATGAGGTGGAACCATCCTAAAAGCTAACTTGCAGGCACTTTCGACATACAGTTTGAGGACTTGAACCTTCATTAAACGCCTCCGGCTCGCACTGCCAAACTTGCGAGCGTTCTTTTTGATTGCACATGTTCTACATTGGATGCCAGCTGGGTGCTGTAGGATACTCGAACTCTATTTTTTCGCGTGAACGGGGTTTTAGCTCTGCCAACTGAATGAAAGACAGTTAGGACATGCTGTAGTTAGTGACGTTGTCAGCTTGCCGTCCGACACTTTGCTGTCAAGCAGGAACAGTTTCTTTTGCTTTATTTTGCTTCACGATTGAATTTGGTATTTTATTGTTGCTCATCAGGTTGCCCACAAGTTTCAAAGGTCGCTGCAGAAGAGTTGGCGGGAGCTTTTGTGAATGGCGCACAGCCACGTCTTGTATGAAGCAACAATTATTGGTCGCTCCTAATCCCTGTACAATGGGCGCTGTAAGGCGCTTTTTTCGCGGGTGGGCAGGTGTGGTGCCAGAAAGCCTCTTGCCGCCTTCCATAAAAGACAACCTCCTGCAGAGCGCTAGAAGGATGTTTGTTGTTTCTCGCCTCTCAGCGCAAGCACGTGACAGTTTTCGCCCAAGCAGAAGTAGGGCTTTGTTTGCTCATATGTAGTGCCTGAAAGATTGAAACACCCTGCACGAGTGCAGGAGCCTTCTTGGGTTTGGGTTTCGCTCAAGCGGCCGAGCTCACGATTTTCAGATGGGCTGTTTGCAGGTTAGCATGTCCCGCTCATCAGTCGGAGATGGTGTTTGCTGTTAGGCATGTGTATTCTCCGCCTGATGTACGCGAGCAGCAGTTTGTTCCTTTTGCGGGTTGTAGTGATCTGTGGCTGTTTGAAAGATCTTTGCCGGGCGCCTTGGGCATGTTGTTTGGAATTGTTTGAAACGTCCCCAAAGGACACCAAACGGTGCGTGCCTCAACACCTGATCCTCTCGTGGGCAAGTTCCATGTGTGTATGAGTTTGTGTGTGTGTGTGTGCGTGCGGGCAGCCGTGTATACGTGTCGTGCTGTTTTATGTTCACCATTCTGCCAGGTCCTCACAGGACACCCGAAACGGATGTTTCGCTGTAACGCGCGCGCGCGTGTTCTACTTGACCTGGTGTTAGCATTGTTGTGCTTGCACGATTTGTTTCACATTTCTGAAGGGTATATCAAGGACCTATTGTTTCATTGTAGGTCCGTGTTGTGTCTCAGAACTTTTTTTTAGCAAGCAAGCTACACTCCATTTCTTTTGGTTTCCCTTTCGACCAAAGTCGAAACTGGTACCCTCAACCACCCCCCCCATTCAGGGAAACGACCAGGAAAGGTTCGGAAGGAACCTTCTCAAAAGGAGTTCCTTGAACAGCAGGGCCGCTCACAGGGATGTAGTGTTACAGTTCCAAAGCTTCCAAAATGCTGTAAATACTATGTTTTTGCCTGTGCAGACGCTGGCGACTAGACGATTTTTGCCTTTGTGAGCCCTGAGCCATTTGCATCTGAGCTTGCATCTGTGTAAAAAGACAACAAACCTCGAGAAAACCAGAAAGACAAACAACACAATATCCAGAGAGTCTTATGATCCTTCCGTGTTCGTACCTACACCAAAAAAGCAACTTGAGAAACCAAGCAAAACAACCAAACACCTTGAGAAAACAAAACTCACGAACAACACAATACAACAATATTCAGAGAGTCTTCGCAAGTTGTGGTCATCCACAGAGTTTCCAGATATGTTTTTTTGTTTTTGTTTTGGTTTTGTTGGGTTTCTCGAAGTCTTTTAGTGTTTATTCTTGCTTTTTTTGGTTTTCTCGAGGTTTGTTTGTTCTTTTTGTTCTTCTCGCTTCTCTGTCTGACCCTAGTATTCCCTTAGTATTCTCTTGGTATACCCTCTGGTATTTCCTCAGTGTTCCCTTAGTATCCCCTTTCCCCAAGAATTCACCCAATTTTGCCCTGGTATCCCGATAGTATTCTCTGGGTATATCCTCTAGTATTCCCCTGGCATTTCCTTAGTAATTCCTTGTGTTTTTGTTTCCTCGGTTTATTTTTTTTTCTCTCATGTATCTCTGCCTGAAGTCTCCACTGCACACCTAGCCCTTAGTCTAAGTAGCCCCCTTGTATTCCTTTAGTATTTCACTTTGGGCAACCTGGTTTAACACAGACAAATTCTAGATTGCAAGGCTCCTGCATCACCAGCCAAGAGGACACGGTTGGACAATCTAAGCCATGCTGCTACGTAATATCTTTGTCACACTCTACTCCATTTGTAACTGAAATTAGAGAGACTTTAATAGGAAAGAACCAAATCTGAATGCCTGTTTTAAATTGGAATTGTAGCAATGATCGTCCTCGTTCAACTCACATTGTGCACATGATTCCTTTTTCTAAGACGTGTCTTTCAAATGAGTAAACATTGAACAACCATATTGAGCAAATTTGGGACCTGAATTCTTTCCTTATGAACTAATACTTGATATCTTATCAAATTATGGTAGGATAATACTAGGGGAATACCGAGGAAATACTGGGGGAATATTTAAATTGGAATTATAATAATGATTATTCTATTTCATATCAAATGTTGCACAGGATTCCCTTTCCAATAGACGTGTCTTTTCAAATCAGTAAACATTTAAACACAATACTCAACAACGTTGGGACCTCTGGATTCTTTCCTTATGAACTCTTATATATTTAATGACTTTATCAAATTTTACTAGGACAATACTAGGGGAATACTGAGGAAATTCTTAGGAATATTAGGGGAATATTAGGGGAATATTAAGGAAACACTGGGGGAGTGCAAGGAGCCTACTTGACTAATGGGAACGCTGTTGTTGTTGGCCATGCATGGGCCATGAGCAGGATATGCTCCTGATGACGGAAAGCGCTTCTTTGAAGCGGTTGAGAGTTGGGCCACGGGGCGGGGGGGGGGGGGAAGATTTTTGCGTCCAAAAAAGACGACTAAAATTTGGGTGTCTTTTCCATCTGTCCGGGAATTGCTCGCTCGCTGCATTTCTGCGCAAACACCTGTGTTTTACCATGCTTTGCGAGGTGCTTTCTGCGTTGAGCTGGCTCGTTTTGCGTGCCTTTTGTTGTCTTTTCTGGGTCAAAAAAAGACGGCTATTTCTCCGCGTCTCTTTGCTTGCTTACTGCTTGCGTGTTTCGCGCTTGGACCTGCCTCGGGGATGCTGGGGATGCTGGGGGTGCTGGCGGCTCAGCAAGTGCGCGGGATGCTCGGGATGCCGGGGATGCTGGGGATGCTGGTGCTTGGGCTTCGTCTAAGTTTTGTTTTTCGGCGTTTTGGCTTCAAAAAAGACGCCTAAAATTTAGGCGTCTTTTTGAGTGCTTTTAGCGCTCTCACTGGCTATCGCTTTCGGCCTGCGGGCGCTCGCTTCTTCAGTAGGTAACGACAGACACAGACGCAGATCAGAAGAGAAAAAAGGGCCGGGCGGTCCGATACTGGTTGCTCGCACATGTCCACCAAAAAGGACGCCTATTTTTTAGCCGTTCTTTTTCCCCTCAGTTCAGACTTGCGCCAATGGGGACTCGGCAGGACCGGGACGGAGGGAGTGCGCTTTCCGTTGTTTGCCGACCTGGTTTTTGTTGATGTTGATGCCCGCATGCGGTCCGACGCCCCTGATTTGCAGCAATTTGGCATGGGATAAAAGAGGGCGTCCCGGAATCACGGGGGCGGGCCCTCAATATGAGGCAAGGTTTCATCTTTTTTTGGCTCCGCTTGGAGCTGGCGGACTCAGAAGACCTGCTGGACGTTGACATTGGTTCGCTTTCAGCCTGCTTGTCGGGCGCATAAGTTGAGAGCAGAGGTTCCTGAGTTCTCTTACTACGTCGGCGATTGGTCTTCTTGTTCTGCGACTTGCGAAATTGGCACTCGTAGCCGAGAAGTGCCCTAGTGTGGCAACCTTATGGGAGTGCTTTGAGGATCGAGCTACAGTTGCAGGTATTTTGCTATCGGACCTGTTCAAATCCTCGCGCATGCACTTCTGGCGTTACGGAATGGGACTGCGCAGATCTCAGCGCAGTCGAAAGCTCGAGTTTTGATCACAGTCAGCTTGCAAGCGGTGTTGAGACGCACAAATGCCATGGTAATTATCTTGCGACGCGGTTGCAATGGCAATTCAAGCGAGCCAGCAGACGCATTCAGAAGAGCCACTAGCCAGCTGACAGTGTGTGATTATGACATTAATGAATTCCAACTGCTGAGCAGCTTCCAAGGTCGCGATCATACCATACCATCAGATTCAGAAATTTGCTTCGGACCAGAGCCAGTTTGTCCAGTCAGAGTCTTACTGGATTTGCAAGGTTTTGCCGCCAGTAGTTTTGCTTCGCGAGCAAAAGGCGCAAGGTACCAATTCAACACACATGGAAAGCAACCGCAGGGAGCTTTGAACGCCAAGGCCACAAGCACCGCAACTTCATCCAAGACTTCAACTAGCACACGCACCTTTGTGACTTTAACAGTCCTATCCTCAGCTGGTCTTGAAGGGTCCAATTCGCAAAATAGCTCTTTGTTGTTACTGTACACTTTGAGACCTCTGCTCACAGTCACAACGCATCCACATGCCTTTGTGCTGAGACGGGAGGATGATGTGCTGCTATTTCCAGTGAGAGCCTTACCCAGGAGACTACGCAAACCACGACGCGAGGAGTGCAGGCAGGATGGGAATGTGTCGGCGCCTGAGAGGTGTCAACTGCACCTTTCGGCTTGGATGGACAGTTGCAGGTTGCTTTGAGTGAAACGTTTGAGCAGCAGGATGTCTGCCTTGAAAGCAGCATCGAAACCGAGTTGTGGTTGTGTACGAGACTGCTTGAAATCTGTCGAGCTCAGTCACACTTGCTGCGTCTGTTACCTTTTTTTTCGGACTTGGAGCTTGTTCATCTGCTGCCGACAAGCCTCTGTCGCGCACCACAACATGCATGAAGCTTGTGTTTTCCCTCGTGAGCTAGTTGAATTGTAAGCGCTTCGCGTTGCCCGCCTCGGCCAGTCCGCTTTTGGCAAGCCGTGAGGTATATACCGATATACCATGCTTTAGTCTTGTGCTGATCGAAATGCGTGAGCTGGACTCGAAATGCGTGAGGGTGGGTGCATGTCCGACTGTCCGCGTGATTCCACATGTCCTCCGGTAGCTACAGAATGGCTGCGGGCTTGGGCCAAGCGAAGGTGCAAATTTCTGGAGAATTTGCTTGTGTTTTTTGGGGAATTTTGCTGGTTGCTTGGGGACCGTTTTATAGGGCTGTATGTGACAGGTGCCTAGAAAAAGGATTGACCAGCTTCTTCGCTTGGCATTGTTACTGGTTTTCCAAGGGATTTGACTGGAGTTGGATCGGCTTGGACCGGTCTTTAGAGTCGATTTGTGAAGTTGACCGGTTTTCTAGGGGAAGTTTTGTGAATTTGGCCGGTTTTGACCGGAGTTGGACCGGCTTTGAGGGGGAACTTGAGTGGTTTGTGATTGGTTTTGAAGGGGGCAAGATCCCTTTCTCGAAGGGTTCCGGCCCTGGGGCTTCCGTAGTGGCAGCTGGAGCCGGGATTTTGCGAGACTGTGCGTATGAGAATGCGTGCAAGCATGGGTGACATTTGCCACAGACACAGGGACGACCAACGCTCCGAAATGAGATGTCAGGCCAAGATGGATCTTTGCGGTTTGCAGATCGATGAAAAGGAAAGTAATTACTCCCGACTCTCCCGCCAAGGTTTCTTTTGGCAGTGGATGCGCTGTGAGAGAGGTTGCCCTCGCCCGAGCTTATGCCGCATCATTGAGGCATGGAGTATTTCTGCCTTTGCTTGCGCGCTCCTTCTAAGAGCCCTTGTCAGAGCCACGCAAACTGACTCACACCGCTGAGCTAGCTAGCCACTAAGGCAGATCGGCAGTGTGGGCCTTCTTGCCCATGTTGCACACTAAGCTCAACAAAGGCCAGCAACATGAACTGCAATTCACCTTGTGCACCATTGGAATGCCTAGTGAACCACACTTCGGAACGCAGGTGCCGACCCTGCCTGTGCGAGTTACAACAGATCCACCGGCAGCCAGCTTGCCTTGTGGTGACATGGCATTTGAATGGCGAATGCGTGTGTGGCCAGGAAGATGGCGCAGGGCTGCCAGAGCCTCACCAGTGTGAATCTGCACATGAAAGAGAATCAAACAGAACAGCCACAACAAGGCCTACGGCAGTGCTGATACCTTTGCTGCTGACCTTGGCCTGGGGCCTGGAGGGAAGCAGCAGCAAAGCAGCAGAGAGAGAGAGAGAGAGAGAGAGAGAGAGAGAGAAAGAGAGAGAGAGAGAGAGAGAGAGAGGGGGGGAGAGAAGAAACGCTGACCTGCTGTCACCAGTCGGACCCGCCTGAGGTTTGCGTGGTTGGGGCTTTTGCAGTTCTTGCTTGGCGGTGCCACGTTGGGCGGCGGCCGCGACCGGTCAGCAGATAAATGACTCAAGTTGGAGAGAGGCGCACACTTGGCATGGCTGCGGTCGGAGGAAAGTCGTCAGGCGTGGCCCCAAGGTCTGCGCCTCCAGCACCAAAGATTCAAGCGACTCAAGCATCACACGTTTGGACAGACAGGCTGAAGTGTATGGAGCAACGCCTCGTCAAGCAGACAGGACGGACGGGTTGCAGGACTTGTTTTAGCCAGCGTATGAACAGCTATGCGGACTTGTGCGTTTTTGCACGCAGGCTCCACCCAGACGAACCCAGCAAAGGTACAGTCTTTGACAGGACCTGTGCGTCACATGCTGGTTCGTTTGGCTTCCCACATTGACATGTCCTTATAGATTACCGCACCGTGCTTTAGATTCAAGTTGGATGCCTGGTTTGCCAAGCACGCGTCCAGTGCGAGCGGCCTCACAGAGCTTGGCGGGGGATCGCTACTCTTTCACTCAGATGAAAGGCGTGAAGGGAGCTAAGTTTATTAATTTGGGTAGTAAACATCATTTGACGCACAAATGGCCAAGAGGAGTTGTGTAGGGAACGTGTGGGGCAAGAGCAGGAAGCAGCGAAGGTTGAGTTCTGGAGGCGAGAAGGGTTGTGGGTATCCCGCATGTCAGTTTCCGAGATTTGTGGGACCAGGTGCGCTGCCCGCCTTGACTCAAAGGAACCATAAGAGCAACGCTGGCTTGAGCAAATCATGCCGGTTGGGCAAAGCAGCGCAAATTGATTGCCAGGAACTCCAGCAGCAGGGGGCCACGAGGTGTAAGCATGGGCTTAAGCTGGCTGCAGGGTGGTCGGGCTGAGCTGGGAGGGGGGGGGCGGGGCGCGAAGGCTGGGGGGCTATCTTCTTCTCTTCTTCTCTTCTTCTCTTCTTCTCTTCTTCTCTTCTTCTCTTCTTCTCTTCTTCTCTTCTTCTCTTCTTCTCTTCTTCTCTTCTTCTCTTCTTCTCTTCTTCTCTTCTTCTCTTGTTCTCTTGTCTCTTCCTCTCTTCCTCGCTTTCTCTGTTCCTCTGTTCCTCGCTTTCTCTGTTCCTCTGTTCCTCTGTTCCTCTGTTCCTCTGTTCCTCTGTTCCTCTCTTCCTCTCTTCCTCTCTTCCTCTCTTGCTCTCTTGCTCTCTTCCTCTCTTTTTTTGTCTTCCTCTTTTTCTTCTTTCCCTTCTCTCCTTCTCTCCCTTCACTCCCTTCTCTTCCTTCTCTCCGTCTTGTCTCTCCTCTGCCTCCTCTCCCTCCTCTTCCTCCTCCACCTCCTCTCCCTCCTCTCTCTTCTCTCCCTCCTTGTCCCTCTCCCTCTTCTCTCCCTCTCCCTCGTTCTCTCTACCTTTTCAGCGGAGCTCTTCGGTGGATTTGTTCTTCGGTTTGATTTGCTTCCTTACACCATAAAGCGGTCTGAGTTTGAATATAGATCTGCATGTTGAGCATCTCTCCAGCTCCACCTCCAGAATGCACTTTTGATGCCACT
Source organism: Effrenium voratum (assembly GCA_963377175.1). Taxonomy (NCBI): domain Eukaryota; class Dinophyceae; order Suessiales; family Symbiodiniaceae; genus Effrenium; species Effrenium voratum. Next base: position 203,223 of record CAUJNA010000108.1, read on the forward strand.
TCCGTTGCAGGAAGCTGGGTAGAGGTGTTCCATCTGCTGCCCCAGATGGATATTTTGATGGTCCTCCAGAGTGGCTTCTTGCCTGCGGTCAGCCATTGCTCAAGTCGTAGTGAGTTGTGAGCTGTGCTTGCTTGTCAGCATCCTCGACACATTCAAGGCAGCAAGCTTCTCCGAAGCTGAACATGTGGTTTGCCAAACAAGCAAGGATGAACGATGAGGAGGGCGGGCTTAAGAAGGATTTGCCCCCGTTCCACAGGACGGCGCAAGAACGTTTGACGTGTCAACTTTGTCACAAAGCTATTTCATGCAGGGCCTTCAGTGCCAGTGAGCACACCTTCGGTGCTGAGAGCCGCTCAGCGCCGTCCTAAGGTGTCCTGCGAGGTGTTGCGCAAAATAGCTAAGCCCCACATATCGGCCTTCGCACGATTCGAATAGACTCATGCTCGGTTCAAGTCGATTTGAGCAGTTCTTCCAGTGAGTCTCATTCAATTCTACTTCGTTTCG
>CAUJNA010000108.1:214758-222258 GCA_963377175.1 Effrenium voratum
AGAGAAAATCGAGGCAAAACAAAGAGAATTTTGGAGATTGTTTGAACGGTTCGTTGAAATTAAACGGCATGCCATGACAAAACGAGCTGCGATTTTGTTTGAGTTGCCTGGAAGTTGTGATTATTGGAAAGATGAGAGACTGCATGAGGTCGTGCATGATGGGACTAGTCACGAGTTTGATGGGTGTCGCTATGGCTTGAAGCAAAGATATGCAAAGAAACCCATGCCAATCAAGAAACCATGGAGAGTTGTCTCATGGAACTTTGAACTTGGTGGCTCGTTGTCTAAGAAATGCAATGGAAACCATGAGCATGGACCTTGTGCCGGTCGTGAAACCAAAGAAACCCAGTTGTACACGTCGATAATTGTGGGTGTGATCCTTCGCCGGTTTCGTGCTCGAGCAAAGTGCCTCCAGCCGGCACCATTGAAACTCGCTCTTGCTTGCATTACGCGAGGGAGATCGCGGAAGCATCAAGCTACTGCGTGTGGAATTTGCACCACCTCATCTGTGCCACCGAGGTGCTGGGTTAGTCCCGAACCTCTGGTGCCTGCGGGGAGCTGGGTCAGTCCCGAACCCCAAGTTTCGAAGAGGAGTTGGACCAGTTCATCACCTCAGTCAGAAACTGGATTCGTGTTGGGACAATTCCGTGGCTTTATTTGCAGCTGCCTACTCTGGGTTTTCCTGGTTCTGGAGAATATCATCAAGATGACTGCCAATCCGACTGTCGTCAACACGAATGAGTTCTTCTGCGTGCCTGTCGGGAAATCCAGACAAGCGGCGATATTCTTGGGGAACTTAGTGAAGAACGCCATCGAGGAAGGCAAGAGGATACCCAAGAGGATGGAGAAGGGCAGTGACCTGGGCATGTGCATAAAGTGGATCGAGGACATCGGTGTCCCTGCTATCTATGCCTACTCAGCGTATTATTCTGCCAAGTGCCGCGGGATGATGAAAGGTGAAGGGCAATCCATGAGGGTTGCATTAGAGTTCATTAGCAAAGTTTTCGGACAACTATCTGCCGACGAATGTATGCTTGGATGGAGGGAATTCTGCAGCAAGGGGAAGAAGATCGTGGCGGCGCTGAACCAACTTTGCGGTGAGGCATCGCTGCTAGCGAAGAACCCCGAGTTGCTCAACGTCACCAAGTACTGCATAGAAGGGACGGATATGCTGAGATCAATCACAGACATCTGGGATCTCGCATCAGGTGTGGCCGAAGACAACGAGGAACGGTCGTTCAAAGCTGCATTCCACCAGAACACCCCGGTCGGGGAGGTATACAAAGAGTTCATCAGCGATGAGCCAACCAGAGCCTCGTCGTCGAGAAGGTGGAGGAGCTCCGAGGAGTTCCAGACAACTGCAGAGTTTGAGAGGCACGATCGGAGAATATCGAAGTTCAGAGATCGAAACTGGGGGAAAGTATTCACGTTGAGCGTGATCAAGGCCCCCAAGCTCGACTTCTACGGTCGTGGCGCAAAGGACGACTATCAGAAGAATTGGGACCTTGGATTGATCTACCAGAATGAGCTGCATGCATCGATGAAGAACCTCGCGTATGCGCTGAGAAAAGAAAGATGCCAACCAGCACAATCTTTTGCGCTGGATGATCTGTGGGTCAACCCCCAGTGACATCTCTGACGCGTGCATTGGGGCGATCAACTCGCTCATGTGTGTTTCCTTCATCATGAGGAGGTTGCAGCCATTGCTCGGTGAAAGGCATGCTAGGGATCAGTCGTACACAGCTTGTTTCCGTCCAGACAAGAAAGAGCTGGAGGAACTCTATCGGGAGGTCGAGTTCGCCAGGAACTTCCTGTGGTGCATCGACATGATCTACGAGTCAAAGCTGCCTGCGATGAACATCAACTCCATCAGTTTGGCACCACACGCGGCTGACAGGGCCGCTGAGAACCAAGATCGGCGCAAGTGGGTGAGCTGGTTGAAGGAGATCGAAAAGAAAGCTGAAAAGGACGTCATGATCGAATTCTACCAGAATAACTACTGCACCATGCACGAAGTCGAGAGGGAACTGGAGAAGTATCCCGAGGACTTTGTGATCGGGGAGGAGCCGACGTGGTGGGTGATGGGCTCATCGAAGACGGAGCCGCCGCAGAAGACGGAACGACAGCAGAAGCCAGCGTCAAGCTCCGGGCAAAGGAGCCAGACCTCTGGTGGGCCAGTCCCCCAGCATGGAGCTTCAAGTGGGGGGTCGCATGCTAGCGATGCCGTCAAGATCGACAACGAAATCATCGACTCCATTTTCCGCATGAACTCCGGTGGTGATGACGACAGATGGACAATCATCAACCCAACTGCTGGACATGACACCTACACCTCATTCGAAGGGGGTATTACTTTGAGCGGCGCGACTGTCAATGTGAAGTTCAACATAGACAACAATACAGGGTATCCAATCATACAAACTGTATTTGGGCCGTGTCTTGCAGAAGGTAAGAACGCAACATATTGGGAGTGTATGCTGAGATGCCTGACCTCTTCGCTATTGCACTTCGAGGAGAAGACCAGCGCGGAGAAGATTATTCTTTCCTATGTTGGGAAGGGGAATGTGGCATGGCTACAGCTGTATGCTTTCTTGTGTGCCCAAACAGGATGCTTGTTTACTGGACGCCTTCCGGGCGCCAAAGCCATCAACGCGTTGATCCAGGCGGAGAAGAACCCGGACAACGCACCTGGACAGTTGAACCGGATTATCAAGAGGCAGAAGAGGAGCCCCATTGGTGAGGCAACGATTCGCGATATGATGATCCAGAAGAAGAGCTTCTTGGTCCTGGACTGGCCACTGAGGGCCGTCAACTCGAAAGGGAGCACGAAGACCTTCCAGATGATGGTCAACGAACAGGGGTGGACGAATATTGAAGAGAGATCATACTATGGGTCGAGTGAGCAAGTCTCCTCGCCCAATGACACATTGAGTATTATCTCCAGATTGCAGAAACTGGATAAGCTCATCATCGAACGACGGAGGCGAGACATGGACTGTGTCGGTGCACATTTGGATGTCGCTCTACGATTGGGTGTGCATGAGAGGATGTGGATGGCAGGTGACCGCCAATCCTATCATTGACTCCCTGCAAAAGGCGGTATCTGACCTTGTCAACACGTGCAAGGGCCTGGTCGTGGTGTGCGTGAATCGCGATGTTGCTTTCCATGGAGGAAGAGGGGACTTGGGGACGATCGCCAACAAGGTCAGCGAGATCTGCAAGGCGGCAGGCGCGCTGGTGACCGAGAACGATCGCCTGTGGCGCGTGGTCCATGCGCTCACAGGCAAGAACTACAAGATCCCTGGGAGCTCGAACCTGCAACATTTCCTCCTGAAGCGATTGCTGGTGGAGAAATCCATCGACGTGATCGCACCAAGCAACGCGTTTGTGCGTGAGCTGGAGGAGACGTGCATAAACGAGCCCGACCTTCGATTCAACATCCCAAAGAACATGGAGGAGTCGAAGGTGAAGTTTGAGTACAAGCCGACCTTCACTGCACAATCAAAGCGAAAACAAGAGCAGCAAGACGAAGGCGACGGCGGACAAGATGCGTTTGGGAACACCGATGTCGGTGATCAACGTCTTCGATGGTATTCGGTCACGGAGCTCAGCGGGTTTATCTGCGAACTTTGCGTTAGAGAGATGCAGGTGAACAAGTCGAAGGTGCTCGGGCCAAACTCGAAGTTCAATCCCACTTCTTGCGTGAACTGCTGCGCGAACTGGAATGCAGACACGAACGGCATTGCGAGGTCTATCGAAGGGAAGAAGCTGTATACGCGACTCTTCGCGGAATGCGTGGTAGCGGTCCCTGACCTCCAAAACCTCATGGTGGACGTCAACAACGTCCAGGCCATGATCACGATTATACGGGAGCTCGCATATTCTAAGCTGAAGAAGGAGCTTTCCCACGTGGGTTTCGTGAGCATGACAGTGGATCAGGCAGCACAGTTCTACAACAACGGTCACGGGAAGCAATTATGTGCATCCCGGGATGTGATCATGTGCAAGAACTCCGAGGGAGTCGAGGAGAGAATGTCCATCTTCATGATAGACAAGGATCTTGGCAACGTGGCCTATTCATCCTGGATCAAGAGCGTGCTCGATCAGGGGACGATGTATGACCTCCTGGGACAGACTTCAAACGAGGAATCCTTGGGGGACGTCGTCGAGATGGTATTGGGATTCTTTGAGGTGATGTCGTACTTTCAGCACGAACTACCGCTGTGGAAGGATGCATGGAAGATCAAGAGGGAGTTCGAGCAGTCAATCGTACGACACCTCGCCGGGAACGTGACCCACACGACGGGCCAGAACCGGAGGCGGAACAAACCTTCCGCACAACTCGGGGCGCCCACGAAAGAAGTGCTGGACATCATGAACAAAGTCAAGCCCAGACACCCGCGATCCCTGATAACTGAGCCTGCTGCCCAAGGGTCCAAGAGAAAGGCAACGGAGGGCGAAGGTGACGGTCTTGGTCAAGCACCAGACCCGAGCCGAAGCTCTCAGCCCAGCGCTGAGAAGGAAGAAAAGAAGCAGCGAGTGATCGATGGGCGGAGAACGGCACTAGGATTCCTGGAATCAATGGAGAAGTGCATGGGGGAAATGGGAATCTGCATGAAGTGCGCGAACCTGGCCCACGACGGCGACTGCAAGGACATTGAGGAGGCTGCTGGAAATGAGAAAGCGATGAAGAAGATTCGTGAGCTACTCAGCAGTGATCCTGTTTCATCGGATGAGGATATGGGGGATACGGAGGAACCGTCCTCATCAACATCCAAGGAACGAAAGAGAGGAGGACAAGCAGGGAAAGAAACAATTGAAATGTATAGCTATACCATCAACTTGGTGGAGATGGCTGACACGGCTGAGGGAGGAGAGCTACAATGCGGTGGCGTGGACCTCACCTACAACCCGTGCGGGGACAACAGGACGTTCAAGAAGACGCTTGAGATGGGATGCGACACCATCCCGTGCTACATCCCGAAGTACGGCGACGTGAGTGATGTGCACTTGCCATGGGCGTATGCGTCCATCGTTGACCCCAAATACTTTCCCAAAGGTGCAATCCTTGAGCAAGTGGACGTGATGCAACTTGGCAAGAGTGTCAACTTCTGCATTGCTCCTTTCGACGGTGCTCCACTATGCAGGAGTGGTGATGATCGCTCGGTATTTACTACAAGGGACCAAGCAAACCAGCTATCTCACGACCTATGCAGAGTCCTTCGACACAAGATCGGCAATTGCCGAGGAAGTGCCTTCAGGTGCGACGAGGGTGGATGGGTCGACATTGATGCTGTCATTGACGACCGAAACAACGACATATTCCCACCTAACACCTCGAGAGCGAAACGATACATGGGCATCATGGAGGTGATCAAGTGGCAGGAATCCGGAAGCAAGAAATCGAGATTCCAGGTCCTGGCAGCAAGGTTTCCGAGCATCATGAACCCGAACGACACGAGGGCAGCCAGGGAGGAAATGACCGAAGCTGGCGTGGATCGGGACGACATCGACAGGATGTTCAACGGATGCGATGGATGGTACAGACCTTGGTGCATCCGAGTCACAACCGGTCACAGTGATTTTGGATTCATGAGCTCATCCGCACTGGCGAATAGGTATTCCGCAAGAATGGGTGATTCTCTCGGAGGAGCATTCCATGTGACGTATGTGGAAAACCTGCCAAGCATCGTACGCTGTGGGTTAGTCCCCGGCGGAATCGATGGCGGGAACAGGCTAGCACTGCACTTCGGAGCATTTGCTCCATGGGATGAGATGAACAGGTGACGCTACGGAACGTGAGGAATGGGGATCCGATTGCGATCATCTACATTCCCAGTGCAACCCTCGCGCGGTATGGAGCTGGAGTCGCGGCAAATGGGACATTCATGGTCTTTGACGTGATCCCGTTCTATGAGGTCAAGTCCATTTGGATTGGCAAAAGCAACGGAGGGAAACGCCTGGAGTACGTTGACATCAAGAGAGCGTACTCGAAGTGTGTGGAGAACGAGATCTGTCCTGGTTTCGTCAACTCATCCCAAGAGTCGGCTGCGATGTTCCTCCAAAACGTCGCAAAGATCAACGAGAGGATGCCTGAGACCGAGGCGGGTGCCGATAATCTGCACTACATCAAGGACATGGTTGACCGTGCATGCGAGCTCTATCGGAACAACAAGATGGAGGAGTTTGATGCACTGGTCAACGAGGTCAGGGACGAAGTCAGCAAGGTCGTCATCCTGAATGATGAGACATGGGAAGGACTGAGATGCCGGATATGTCCGTCATGTGCGACCGCAATCCCCACGTGCTTCTGCTTATGCCTGGAATGTGAAGCGCAACTGATCTCCACCGGGAGGTACTACATCCACATCAACTCCGATGACGAGGAGGACAACGAAAAGCCCAATGTCTCGGGTGATGCCAGGCGTGCACAAGAAGAAGCCAACCATGATGCGGCAGCACAGGAGGATGATGACGAGGCGGAGGAAGTTCCTGAAGAAGACGACATGGACACGCAAGGATATACATCCGGCTACGTGTCTGAAGAAGAAGATGGCGGTTGGCATTACCGCGACACTGACTTGGCATCACGGGATATCATAAATTCCCAGCGGATGGCGATTTGCCTTGATGAGCCGCGCGAGGCTCAATACATGGCGGGATTCATCGCACTGCAGATGTCCAAGATGTGGGGGATGTTCGAGGGTGGTGAGGAGAGAACGTTGAATGCCGGGCTCGAGGGGAGGCCGGGCTGCCCTTACCACAACGATTTCAAGAGATACCCCAACATTACCGAGCACGATCAGGAAGGGATCCTTTTGCCATCAACGGCACTGAAGATTTCTCAATCAGAGAATGTTCGGGCAAGGGTCTTCCGATCGGTTGAGGAGCGTGAAGAGTACATTCGTATGATGGTGTGCAAATGCGAGGGACTATATACATTCTACAAGCTGTGGATCGCAGCGAGGATCCTCGATGTCACCAAGGACGAAATGAAGCTCCTGGTCAAGGACCGCGTGCACCCGGTGGGTGATATTATTTTCAGATGCTTTTCACTGGCTTTCAACTGTAAGTATATATCATTCGTGAGGGATGGCCTGAACCTTGGCAAATATGGTAATACGGTCAATGTGAGCGCCATCATTGCGGCCATCGACCCGAATAAATGCGACACACCTCTGCTGGATTGGTGCCTTCGGAAAGGGCATTGGATACCAGAGGATCATAACAAGAAGTGTGTCCGGGCGCGAGAAGCCCAGAAGAACTTGGACGAGGAGTTCCGTCGACGCACTCACAGACTGTCCATTGGAGACAGGTATGCGTAGTGAAGATGATGATTGCGGCACGATGTGGGTTAGTCCCCATCCGTTGCTTGCGTCTCATCAACACCATTGCGATGGAACGACTTTACATCATGATATGATTTCATGTGTCCAAGATGAATGGATGTGTATATGGTTACATATTCCGACGACTATGACATTCTGGATATTCATGGAT
>CAUJNA010000108.1:227258-317258 GCA_963377175.1 Effrenium voratum
TCCGGCCATCCGTGGTCATCTCGGTGTTCATCGGCTGGAAGGTTTCGGTCTTTTTGTTCGAGGTGGGGCGGCGCTCTTATTCAGTGGGCCCACATGGTACCGTCTATGCAGGTAACCGCTGCTTGAACTGAGGGTGGTGGATCGCGGTTCAGATGACGCCATTGGCAACGATGCTGATCGGGTGGAGTTCCGTTTCAGGGACGCCAACAATCGAATCAACTTGAAATGCGGTCGAGCCTCTGTCCCGGGCACGTGGCTGGTGGTCAGCCACATCTCGGGCCCAGCCTTGATCCGCATGATCCAAGAGAGCCGCAACCAAGGGGCTCGAGTGGAGGGGCCGGAGCACGTGGAGCAGTTCGCCCAGATCCACCAGGCTTGGTTCACGGCCGGTGTGGCTCGCACCGTGGATGAGACGGGGACCTCGGTCTATTTTGTGGGTGCGCTGGAAGAGGGCAATTTCCACATCATCGCCAGCTCACCGCTGTTCAGACAGGATGCAAAGATCGTGAATCAGGAAGCGCTGGCAGAACGGGTTCACAAGATTGCAGTCTCGGCACCTGTGGGCCCTGCAGCAATCACCGAGGACGCCACCAACAGGGCAGCCGAAGAGGTCAGGCGTGCTCAGGCTTTGAGTTCTGAAGGCCAGACCATTCTCGTGGACACGCTGAGTACGAACACGGTCATGGAACAGATCCGGCCATGGACCCCTCCGCCAAAGCTGAAGAGGTGCTGGCTCAGCGTCCGCGCATGATCGACACCCTGTTTGCGTTGTCAAGGCGTCCAGGAGTGTTATCGTTGGGCAGATTGGTGATGATTTGGGTTTCGGTGGCGGCTCGGGAAGCCCGCGCCAGACCCAAGGGCAGACCAGCAGGTTTCACACCTTTGGCCACTGAAGGCTTCGCGATCAAGAAGCCGAAGGTCACCTTGCGCGAACAGGACCCGTGTCCTCCCTTAAGGCTGAAGAGGCGGCCGAATTGCGAAAGTGGGCTGCCAGATTGGAAGCCATCGCAGTCCGGGCAGGTGATGGGGCGGCGATCAATGTCCGTCGACCTGGCTCGGCACTTTCGGAATGTGATAGCCTGGAGCTGCGTGCTTTGGTCTTCGCCTCGGGAGCCTTCCGATCGGTCAGGCGCCATGTGCGACACTGGGAGCGGTTGGAGTCATGGGCGCAGGCGCATGCAGCCCGGATCTATCCTCTCAGTGAGGAAACGCTCGCATGCTACTGCCTGTGGTTGGCCCGCGAAGGTTGTGGCCCAACTGTGATTCCTTCGGTTGGCCATTCTGTCAAATGGATCCATTATCGGCTTGGTATGACCATGCCGGATGTGGATACAGTGAAGGTTGTGGCAGTGCAGAAGATGGTTATCAGCGAACGAGGCAAAGAGCTCAAAGAGGCCGTCCCCATCCCAGTGCGACTGGTTGCCATGTTGGAGAACACTGTTCTGCATTTCGTCAAGGTCGGATCCGACCCGGCAGCAGTGTTCTTGTGGCGGGTGCTGATTTTGATCTTTGCCTCCCTCAGGTTCAACGATGGCATCCATGTGGCGCCGGACTCGTTGGAGATGACCGCCGAGGGTCTGGTGGGAATGGTCTGGCAGACAAAGGTGGACAGGAAACGCCGGGGCACAAAGTTCGCAGTGCCCATGGCTTCCATCTCGGGCGCCAACTGGCTGCAAGAGGGCTGGGTGATCTTCCAGCCGTTCAACCAAGAGCGAGACTTCTTCCTGTGGGATCTGGCCAGCGAGAGCAAATTCTCGCCAACAGTGATCACTTACCACGCCAGTCTCAAGTGGTTGCAGTACCTGATGAAGGTTGCTGTGGAATTAGCCTATGCTGGGCAGGTGGTGGAAGCTGAAGAATTTGAGGATCTCACCGACACCATTGCCAAGCTAACCTGGGACTCTCCTGACTTTCCTTGATGCGGCTGTTCACCATGGGGCAGCCGATAGGGACATAGGTCTGCAAGCAAATTGGAAAGACCCATCTCAGCTCGTTCTCAAGCACGCTCGGCATCGGAAGCAGATCTCCATGAAAATGGTGCGGGAGTTGGCTCATGACCTCAAAGCTCAGTGGTCGCCCAAGGCGCTGTTCGAGATCGACGAAGACGACCATGCTTCCGACACCACGTTTCTGGAGTTCTGGATGAAGAACACCAAAAAGGTCAAGAAGTTGGTGGATGCCGAGTTGAAGTATCATGCCGTCCTCGGGCTCGCATGGAGGAAGATCCTTTGAAGGTTCCCGAAATGCCACAAGAAGATCACGCTGACTTCCGTGCTCGCTTTGTGGACGCCCACCCCGACGTCATCTTGATCGATGCGCGGGAGCCACACCGCAAATTTGTGGAACGCTTGAATCGTGATTTTCTGGCGCATGGAATGGTGCCCTTCTATGAGTTGGCGGAGATCCGCACTCGGGCCGACACGATCGTGCAGAGATCAGGTCTGACGCGCAACGCAGAGGACTTGTTGATAATCTCCAAGGCTGACGAGCCCGACCAGGTCACAGACATGAGTCATGTGTTCCATCGGTTGCACGCGTTCGTCATGTCGCTGGAGTTCCTCAACGTCTGTGAGTACTCTGTGAAGGCAGGCGCCCTTCAGTACCTGCAGGAGCTCGAGCAGTTCCGCATCGAGTGCCCGGGTCTTCCCTTTGTGCTGGCGGCCGACACAGCCATTCGCAAGAAGGTCTATCGGTTGCAATCGGAGAAACGGGTGGAGTTCCCCAGCTTCTCGCTGGCCATGCTTGAGGTCCTTCGGCGCCACAAATACTTGTGGAATGATGCCCGGGCCAAGGCGATCGCCGCCCATGCGGACAAGGCCAGGTCGCAGGGCGCAGCGCCTGATCGTGTGCTGGAAGCCCCGACCGGTGCCTCACCGCGTGCGCAGAAGCGCAAGCGCCAGAAGGAGCGAGCCAAGGAAGCCAACAAAAAGCAGGCATTGGCTCTTCGCCGGCCACCAAGCGACCGGCCGCTGAGCTCGCTAAAGTCGACAAGGACAAGCGCATCCCAGAGGCAGAGTGGAGGCAGATCATCGACGCTGCAGCCAAGATCAAGGGTGGCAAGCGATGTCATTACTACAACTCGTCCATGGGGTGCTCCTTGGGTGCCAAGTGCCGGTTTGCTCACAAGTGCTTGGTGTGCGGCAGTGGTCACCCTATGACCGGCAATCACTGAAACGCGGGGGTTGATCATCCCCAAGAGCTACGCTGGTCGTTGTGGGCGGGAGTGGCGCCGACAGGTCCTCGACCCTTCATGTTGGAGATCTTCTCGGGGACAGGCAACCTCACGCAGGCCTTTCTGGATCAAGGGTCTTTGGTTTTGCCGCCAGTGGACCTCGTCGTCGATGGCCTGGTCACTGAGGCTAGTGATAGTTTGAACGCGGATTTCTTTGGCAAGCTCCTGCAATGGATCGAGGTGGGCACTTTCTATGTTCATTTGGGCACGCCTTGTTCTTCATTCAGTGTAGCTCGTAAAGATGATGGGGGCCCGCCGCCGTTGCGATCGCAAAGTTCGCCAACTGGACTCCCCGGCTTGTCGGCGGTGGACCAGACAAAGGTCCTTTTGGGCAACCTGTTGCTCCAGAAGTCCGTGCAGGTGATTCGGCATGCCGCCCGGTTCCACGTTGACTGGTCCATTGAGAATCCGGCCTCGTAGTTCCTATGGCTCATGCCGGATATGTTGGCCTTGCGGGGCGAGTTGGATGTCTCCGAAGTTCTTTTGGACATGTGCCAGTTCGGCTCGGCCCATCTCAAGCCGACCCAACTTTGGACTTCTGTGAAGAGCTTCGTGCAGTTGGCTCGGCGGTGCCCGAGAAATGGTTCCCACTTGCACGACCCCCTCGTTGGCAAGATTTCGCGGTCGCTGGGATTGCAACTTTGTGAGCAGTGGGCCCGGCTCTGGGCAGGCCCGGCGCCGTGGCAAGAGCTGACCCGGCTGATCAAGGTGCCGGATCACAAGCGCAAGCGCCCCTTGGGGCAGCTGATCCACTGGGCTGAACACCGGCAGGTCGCCACTGCTCGGGTTTGCAGCTGAAGAGGGCGGGCTTGCCGCCGTTGTTCACCGAGGAGGCTCGACCCAGGGGATGCCATGCTGACAGCGCTCGACATCACTCACCCCTTCACGGTGTTGGCCTCCGTGGAGCCAGAAATCACTGCGGTAGTCCCCCTGCAGCGGTTCAAGCGCAGCGAGCCGATCTGGGCTCATTGGGGGCACCGCGCGTTGCAGCTGGTTCCCTGTTCGGACCAGATCCTGTCCCATATTCCAGACCGCCCGCTGCGGCAGCTGCTGCGAGGAGTTCCTGATGAGCCAGTGCAGATGGGCTCCTTTTTCCACATCTGCCTGTGGCGGGAAATGGTCTCAGTGGGGCTGCGGACGCCAGCTTGCCGGATGAGATCCTGGCCGGGCTGCCGATCGTCGGCCCGATTGCCAGGTCCGGTCGCTGGCCGTCCTTCAACAAGCCGCAGCCCTTGTTGCTGACAGTTGATCAATTGGAGCAGAGGGTCTGGGAGTTCCGCGCAAAAGTAATGAGCAACATCGGGAAGACCGAGATCACTGTTCACTCTGCCGAGGTCTGGAAAGCCTCACTGAAGGATGTCGAGGAGGGCTCGGCCTTGGGCCCGTTCTTCGCCTATGAGGAAGTGGACAGAGTGGTCAGTTGCCGTGACTGGATCCCGACGCAGAGGTTCGAAGTGATCCAGAAGAATAAGGTGAGGGCGGGTTGCGACTCGGCCACGATCAACGGGATCAACCTCGCTCCCGTCCACGGACTCCAATGTGGCGGTCATTCGCATGTTGAGACAGAAGGTCTGTGGGCCGCTCGGCGCCTGGGTTCTCGATGAGAGAAGGGCCTACAGGCAAATTCCGATCAGGCCTGAGCATCAAAAATTTAGTGTGATCGTGCTGAAAGACCCTGCGTCGGAGCGGGTTGGTTTCTTCGTGATGATCGGCCACTCTTTCGGGCTGGTGTCGGCAGTCTATAATTACAATAGACGCTCAGCTTTGATCACGGACGTGCTCCGGGGCCTCTTCGGAATTTTGGCTTTCAATTTCTACGACGACAAGTTTGGTTTTGAAGGGGCGGAGACAATCGAGTCCGCCTTTCTGCTGGTCCAGAAGGTACACTGCTGGTTGGGCGCTCGCTTCGATCAAGAGAAGCTGCAGTTCTCTGGGCAGCCGGTGATCTTAGGGGTCACTTACGATCTTGAGGGCCTCATTTTGAAGATCAAGCAAGACCGCAAGGACGAGCTGCTTGATGAGATCAACGCCATCTTGTCGTCTCAGGTCCTTGCTCCAGGACACGCAGGGAAACTCCGTGGCAAGCTCATGTTTGGGGCTTCCCAGCTGTGGGGCAAGGTCGGACGGGCGTACTTCAGGGCGCTCGCCGACTTCACGCAAGGATCCTGCGGGTCTGAGCAAGGCCTTGATCTTCGCCTTGAAGCGTGGAAGTGGTTGATCGTGCAAGGTCCCCCACGGCCAATAGACCAGGTTCGACCAAGGCCGCCCGATTTCGTTATTTTCACATATGGAAGCGCCCCATCAGGGCGCCCTGGAACCGCCTCGGATTGGTGGAGTGCGTTCACAGGCATCCCCCCCTGTGCAGTTCACGGCCGAGGTACCTGACGATGTCATCAGCCGCTGGATCCCAAGGAAACACCAGATCGCCATGGTTGAGTTGCTAGCAGTTGTGGTCGCCTTGGAAACGTTCGCGGAGTCACTAAAGGACAAGTTCGCTCTCTGGTTTGTGGATTCCGAACCAGTTCAAGGCGCTTTAATCAAGGGCTACTCTGCAAAGGATGATGTCTGTGAATTAGTAGGAGTGTTTTGGCAGATCTCGCTGAAGTTGCGAGTGAACATTTACCTCGATCGAGTTCCCACGGATATGAACCCGTCGGATTTTCCCTCCAGGAATGATCTGGAGACGGGTAACCGGGCCGGTTGGATAACCGTTGAGCCCCGGTCGCCTGTTGTTGTTTCTCTGGGTGGGCTTGGGGAGCAGCTGGTGGTTTAGCTCTGCTTGATTTCCTGTTCAGTGGGCTGGTGACGGACCCGATTGTGACAGGCCTTTCAGTTTCATTCACCAACTAGTGTGATCCACTCTTTGGTGTCGTGCCTGGTCGTGAATCTGTTCTGAGGTGCAGAACTGACCGTGATCCCTGTTCAGGCTTACTCACCCACGTCAGAGCCTGTGCAAAAAGAGGGTGCGCGTTTGCGCTCCGGGTATCTGAGAGAAGGAGGGGAGCCGAGCTCTGGATCCAGAGCGGCTTGTGTTGGGATGTGACTGGGTCTCATGTCTTTGGCCTGGTTGGTAGGGACATGGAGGTCAGTCTCCCTCGCAACGGTTCCCCCCTTTTCTCTGGTTCCCTTTGTTTTGGTTCCCTCGTTTTGTTTGGGGTGCTTGCCCCCCCCTTGAACTCGATTGCGTGACTTGATCAAGCACTTTGAATAGCATGTTTGTTCCGATGCCATTTTGGGCGAAAAAGGGGAGATCTTCCCTGCCAAAGATTTGATTGATTGCCTGAGCGGAGCGCTGTGGCCCGCTCTAGGGCAAGTATGCAGCCGTCGATTTCGTGCTGCTGGTGGACCGATGGGCCCGATTCGTTCGCCAATGTCTGCATTTGCGTTCGCTGCGGCGTCGGTTTCATTGCATCGGATGTTTCTGCAGCGGTATCAGAGACCATTGCTGCATCTGTCCAGTTCCTGGCCTTATGAGCAATAGGTGCGATCGCACCGTTGCCTTCCAGTGATCTTGTTCTGGGCGGGCGGTCCGCAGATCTGGGCCCGAGGGGAGTAGCTGGTGGTTTAGCTCTGCTTGATTTCCTGTTCGGCTGGTGACGGACCCGATTGTGACAGGCCTTTCAGTTTCATTCACCAACTAGTGTGATCCACTCTTTGGTGTCGTGCCTGGTCGTGAATCTGTCGTGATTGCTCATTGGACAGGTGCAGAACTGACCGCGATCCCTGTTCAGGCTTACTCACCCACGTCAGAGCCTGTGCAAAAAGAGGGTGCGCGTTTGCGCTCTGGGTATCTGAGAGAAGGAGAGGAGCCGAGCTCTGGATCCAGAGCGGCTGCTGTTGGGATGTGACTGGAGCACATGTTTTATGACACCCTGAAACTTTTTCAGGTCTTTCACAATGGCAATAAATCCTGTAGATCCCGCTGATTGTTGGGTGGGTAGGCCGGAGGGCTGCCGAAAGCAGTTTTCGGGATGCTGTGAAGATTGCAACAGAAGCTTAGGCTCATTCCAGCCCGAGCAGACACAGAAGGTGCGTACTTGGTTGCCTCGCATCTACGTGATTGAGCAGCCTTAGGCTGCATTGCTTGAGCAGACGCTCCTTGCTAAGTGAGGCAAGCTCCGGAAACTGATTCAAAGAAGCAGCTGCCTCAGGAGACCCGTCGACCCCCCCCCCGAAAAAAAAAAAGAGAAGCTGTTGCTGTTGAATTGTGCTGCACCTACGTTTGCGATAGAGTGTTGAGCAAGGTTTGAGCCAGAGCATCATGAACACCATCAACGTCACGATGAGCGTCCCAGTCCAACAGCGCCGTCAGGGACTGATCGCCGCAATTTTTAGATACAACATAGCAAGGGGAGAGGGAGGAAGAGCAAATGTTGAACCAGTTTTTGAGGAACTTGCGCGTTGGGCTCAATGTTTGTGGGTGCAATCTCTCTGCGATGTTGTCTTCCGTGCAAACTTGCGGCGCAGTCTTTTGGTCCGTTCCCTTTCGCAACCTCTCCGTGCCGTATCTTTGCGGGATCTCTTGGCGCAATCTCTCGGTGACACAATCTCCGCTGACAGTCTGGTTCTGCGAAAACTCACCTGTTTTACTAGAGAGGCCTTTCGCAAGCGCATACTCATGATGTTTGTCCTCGCCTGTAGAGTGAGATGCCTGCCCCATAAGGCTTGGCTGCAGAACATGAACCTTGAATTATGGCCGAAGTCCTAACGTGGCCGAGCAGAGCACATTGGCTTCTGCGGGTGATGCTATGCTGGCCATACGGCAGCGATTGTGTAGCTTACAGCCCTGGCTCCATCAAATTCCTTTCAGGTTAGAGAAACACTAGGCGTCTCGTCCTCTGGCCGGAATGGATGGGCATGGGCATGCGCCTGCCCTTTTAGCTCGTGCTCACGCATGCTCACGACGTGCAGCATGTTTGTGAGAATCGGCCCCCGGTGTCCCACAAACACAGGGTTGCGTCTGTCAAACAAAACAATTGACATCTCAAAGAGATGCATCAAGAGTGTATGGGACTATATAGACCTGCTGGGTTTGGGCCTTTGTTCGCTGATTGTGCAGCAGTGCTGTTCAAGAATCAGCGTGCAGCATTAGTTAATTTGTGCCATAATTTCAGAATTTCTGACCAGAGAAAGCTTCACAGCAAGTGCAAGGACAGTTGTCCAGCCCTCCAGGTTCTGCTCTGGATTCGCTGATCATTGGGTCATTGATGTCATTGGTTTTCGGGTCCAGCCGCCGCACGGCAAAAGCCTGCAGCTGTGCAGGGAAAGAGGAGCATGTGCGCGCAACGCAGTCGCAAGGCAAGACGCTGACTGCGCAGTGCTGCTCGCTATTTCCTCATTTGGCTGCCTTCCGCGCCTCGAACCAGCCGAGCAGCTCCTACAATGAGATACAGAGAGAGACAGTCGACCCGTTTTCAGCTCAAGCCCAAGGCGACCTGCCTAACGTGTAGCTTCCCGTGTTTTTGACACCGGTGCAGGTGATGACGCGATGCTCAGAGTTGCCTTCGGTCAGAGGCCAGCCCCCCACGAGCTTCGACAGCAGCGCCAGCTAAGTATGATGCTCCGCAGAATGTCCAGCAGCAGACCAAAGTGAGCCCGTTCCTACAATCGACGTGTTTTGCTCACAGTAGGGCCAGCGGCATGGGATGCCGATGCCGAACTCGCATCGCCGCATTGTTCTGGGATATGCTTGTAGTGAGTTCAAAGTGAGCGACATTACAGTGCGAGCGCAGTACAAGAAATCGATTGGTCGAGGCCCAGGGGGACTGAATCTCTTATCGTCCATTTCGTCTTGATAAGAGCTGGTTTCTACCCCTCTGGAGCCAGGGCTGGATGTCTTAGCCAATTCTTAACCTTGTCTTCATTTAGGGGAATGAATTCCTGAATTTCTTAGCAAAGTCTTTCATCACCCCGAAGCTGAGCCCTTGAATTTCTTGGCAAAGGAGTCCTTCATCGCCCGCAAAGGCCGCTAAGCAATCCAGCCCCTGAAGTTCTTAGCAAAGGGGTCCTTCATCGCCGAAAAGGCCGGTAAGAAATCCAAGGCCCCACACCAAGGTGAGCTGTTGTAGCGGCAGCATATGCAGTTGCAACCTGCTTGATTGGGAAACTCTGCCCCTCAATTTCTTATACAGTAGTTCTGCTACACTGCTTGCACTGTAATGCAAGGCTGCCCGCTGTGAACCAAGCTGGATCAAGCTGGTAGGTACATTGATGCCGCCTGTGCTTGCAGCTAAGATGGTTGTTAGATGGGCATGCGCAAATGAAGGTAAATGCTATCTGACATCGCCTGACAAACGTGTTGGTACCGGAACTGCCTCCCTGATGAACATGATCATAGCCAGGACGCTGCCGCCAGGCTATGCGGCTGCTGCGCGGCGGAATCGCCGAGCAGGACAACGTGCGACCGATTGATTGGGTAACCCGGGAGCATAGGCAGCGCAACTGTTTTTGCACGCGCTGGCTGGACCAACATTCTGCGCACTTGAGGCCCAATTGCAAAATACTAAGATGCTGAGCACCATGTTGCTCCGATTGGTTGGGAGGAAAAGATGCGCCGGACATCAACAGCTTCGGCGGTGTTTGCGCCCAAGCCTGCTGTATCAATGTATGGCATGATTCTGTTTGGCACGATGCTTACGCGCATTGCATGGCATCACAACTAAATACGTGGTGTGGGCGTGTCTGTCTTTTGAGGATTGGAAACCAAAGACAAACAACCGTTTTGGGGTTCCCCTATTGTAAGACGCACCCACGTCATGTCCTGTCGTGGTATGCCACGTATTCTGCAATGAAAGGTAATGCAACGTAAAACAGTCGTCATTTGTGGGTGACATTGTGCTTCCAAGGGTGGTCCTTCAGCATCGAACATTCCCGGGCAGGTGGCTTGCCACGCTTACAGAAGCGCAGCATTGCATCACCTTTCACGCTTCTGTCTGATATTATCATTGGTATTAAAATCGTTAAAATGGCAGGCCAACGAAGAAGGCGGGTTGCACATTCGTCGTGGTCTATTTTTCAATGCTCGCTCCTTTCTGATCTGCAAAAGACTGATCTTGCAACCGAAGGGCAGATGCGTTTAGCCTTAATATTAAGACTGCTTATGCTCCTGAACATGCTGATAGGAGAGGGCAGCAAGCAAGGAACCTCACCTGAGGAGGACAGTTTTTGGACGCACCGCCATGCAGAAATTCCCTATCGCATGTTGCAACGCGGACCCAGGGAAGGACTTCTGGAGGCCAGGGACACGCTTTCATCTTTCAGTTCCATCAACTGCCGAAATGTTTTGTTGTTTACTGCTTTCAGTTCTTTCAGTTTAATCCCCGCTACACAAACCCTGTGGCAAAGCTTCCTTTGAGCCGGAGTGAACATGCCCAAGTACACCTCCGTTTACAGCTAGGAATTTGCATCGACACTTGGGTCTGGCTTGCATGCAATTGCATTTTGTCAAAGCTGAGGCCAGTCTCAAGGTGGCAAGGAGTGTGCTTGCTGCATTGTGCTTCTGCATCGTCTATGCCTGCTGCAAGGTGTCTACAGTACGATGCTTGAATCACACATTGCGGCCTAAGGGGTTCTGAATTTCCCAGTACGGAGCTGAAGCCAGTTGACCCTATGGAACCTTGCTTGAACTAAACCGGGATCAGTCAACTCGGTGAACTGGGCCTGGCGACAAATTGCTGTTAAGGAATGCTAAATGTTTGCTATGCTAATATGGATTAATTAAAAGGTTCGGCACTGAATTAATATGGCAGGCACTTTGAAAGGCCTTTTGGAATCCTATCCTTGTGCTACCCATGGCAATGCTTTTTGCGAGCACCCGCAACAGAAAGGCAACACCAGCAGTGGTGCTTTGCTTCACCACTCCAGCCTCGCAGGCGTCTAGCACCTCGCTGTTATCTATGTCCGGCTTCAAGCTAGTACCAGACACAAGGTGCAGCTAAAACAGAGCACAAGATCAAGAGGTCTCTCAAGTTATTTCAAGTGCTCGGATTTCCACCATTCAGAGCCCGCTCACATCTACGTGGCTTCTCATTTCGGAATTTCGGAAGTTCCTGGTCAGTATGTCAGATGTACATAGCATATTGTTGATCGATCCTGAAGCGTGGCATGTCAGCATCATGTCGCAAGCAGGCAGTTTGTTGAATGGTCACTAGAATGAGGCATTGTAATTGTAGGCCCCACATCTATTGGTCTTCCAAGTGTTTGCACAACAGGAAGTGAGCCCTTCAGTGCTCCAAAGTTAGCCATTGAGCACTCCTTACAGTAACAGCAATTTGTTGCCAGTTGTCCAGTTGGCTTACCTGGCCCAACTAGACCAACTGGGCGGACTGGGTCAATACGCCAACTGAACCGCGCGTCACACCTGTCATACAAAGCGAGGAGTCCCAATCTCGTGGTCACGACGGCGATGCCAAAGGGCCCAGGAGGGGGCTGCGTGTTTCTGTGATCGTGCTGCATGCGTGAGCTGATACGACTGCTTTGATCTGCTTGCCAGTCGTGGTGGCACAAAGAGCAGTGCGGGAACCAGCGACAAGCTCAGCCTGCTGGACCTGTTCCACGTCGAGTCAAGTAGACATGGATCACTTCAATGAGTCTCCTTCATTGTGGCCTGCTCATGCTGAGGAGAGGGCCCACGGGCAAATCCTCGGGTCATCCTCCAAGTTTGGTGTGTGTTGACGATGTTGGCGGTAAGGTATCTTGGATCATTGGCATATTGTAGCTTGCGTGCCTGGCATTCGGACTTGATTCAGGTTGCTGCGGACACAGCTGCAGCGCCGGAAGTGCAAAGCTCAAGCAGGAGGTTGTTTCTCGTTGCCTTGCTAGTCAATGCAGTCATGTCCGTGGCACGCTGAATATTGAGCCCCACGAGAGAAGCAGCTTTTTAGTTTACAAGGCAGCTGATCTGATCGCGCAAGTTGACTACGAGCTGGATCAATCACAATCCAAGGCAGGGTGCTGAGATGAAATGTGGATTCTGTGAATTCAGCATATTTGGCTTGTCGCTAAAGACACGTGATTGACTCTGTATGGAGCTTGGTAGAAGGTCGCCACACATGCAGCTGGGCGCTATGACTGTGTAATACGTTCAGCACCTTGAGGATTTGGAAAGCCGCCGCCGGATTTTCAAGGCCAGACATGAGCAAAGGATTCAGTTGCCCGAATTCAGGCTAGTGCGCACCACCACAGAACATACCACCTGCGCAGGCATTGATTCTGAAATGGCATCCTGACAAGAATCAGGAAGCACTTGCAGCAGAGGCCGCCTGAAACAAGCCATGGAAAGTCTGGCATGCACAAAATGGTTATGTCAAATGCAAGCTGGCAGCTGAGATGCTTTTGGCGAGGTCTTCCGGCATTTGATGGCACGGCGAGGTGGATATCTTGAGGCGGATTGCTGGCGAGATAGGAAGGGAGCCGATGACTCCTGGCAGGCATAAGCAACCTCACCTGGCCACCTGGGGCAGTCCAGTGAGTTTCCTTGCGGCTCGAATTGGGTAGCACTCGAATTGGTTGGTTTTGTGCACTCATACGTTTGCCTTAAATTTTACTAGCTGCGTTTCCAGTCCACCAGGAGCAGTGTACAGCCTGGAGACGGAATCCAGCCTTTGTTTGGTCAAGCCCTCACCATCCACAGCACAAAACACGTGCTTTGTTTCACCAAAAAAGCCTTGCGAGCCTTGCGAGGTCACCTAGCTGCCATGTGAAGCATGCCATAGGAGCATGAACGCCATGCAGTCAGTGTGATAGCTGAGCTCAAGCTGAAATGACATTTTTCCCTTTTGGCCCAACTGCCCAACCGCAGTGGAGGTCGGGCTTGGAAGCGGGGTCAGGGTTTACAGAGTTACAGACAACTGAAGAAGGGACATGAGATGCCGTTGGAAGTCTTGTGTGGTGCAATTGTTGCTCGAACTAATCTTTGATCGGCCAGCAGGGAAACAGAGCTGCTTAATGCTTGCATACAAGCTTGCGGTTAGTTACTCGGATGGCTCTAGAGGGATGCATGCAGGACCTAACTTTTGTCATGGCAGAGGATGCGCAGGCCGGCGATCTCCAGGTGGTTGCAGACGGCAATGCCCTTATGGTTGGTTGGGTGCATGACTGTGGAGTGCATCCGATGAGGAGGTGAACTTATTTTCTGAGCATGGGTCATTTGTCAGCCCTTCTAGTTGAAAGGAGCTACACTGAGACTCAGGTTGCCGAACGCCCACAACAATAGCAATTTGCATGCACTATGAGCAAACAAAGCTCAGAGGCTTTGTTCAAAAGACATAGCTCAACAACCAAGTCCAGATAGTACAAGCCAAGTAGCACGGCGGATGCAAACTCTTTTTAAGTGCATGTGTGTTGTAGGTGCATGTGTGTTTCTTTCATTCGATCACTGCTGAAGCAACCCGACAGTCCAATGCTTTGCAACTTGCTCTTGCACTTGCTCTCAGGACTATCATGTCGATGCTTCCTTCCAGGGACCTGGATCGAAAAAACTGGTGCAGAACTCGAGCACATGTTTTCGAGCACATGTGGGATAGGCTTCTCAGCATTGTGCAAAGAGTCGTGACTGCATCTGCCGAGGATCAGCTGAGTCGACAAGGCTCTCTTAGCGTATTCAGAAATGTTGACATGGCTCAGCACTAAGCCGGACTAAGCCGAAGTTGTTGAACTGAAGGCTTGGACTCTTGCATGAAAGTGGGAATTCTCGCATTTTGACTTAGGAAGAATTGGTAAAAGATGCTATGGAGGAGCAGCTCATTACCGAGCCTTCGTGCCGCATGCATGTTTTTTTTCTCATGCAGGGAGACTGAGACGAGCGCGCGTTGGCATCTTGAAGCCTGGAGAGGTACATTGGCAAGCACCTGAATGTGCCAGTTGTAATTGTGACCAGTGAGATCAGCCCTTGGCCGCGTGGCTGCAACGGCAGAAGCTTGCAACCATGCTCTCTCCACGCGCAGTTGTCCTCAACTGATGGTCTTGTCATCCTCGCCATCCTTTGCGATGCAACATTTGAACAGAACTTAGACCATGAGGTCTAAGTCTGGCGGCTTGGCACTGGTCACGGCTTCATTGGTCCGGTGCCAAGCAAATGACCTCGGCAGATTTCATGACCCTGCTCCGCTGAAGTTGACTGACATGAACATGCCGGTTAAAACTGCTGCTTCAGGTGGGACGGTAGTCTTCTGGGATGCTTTGCTTGGCAACCAAGCAAAGTGATGTGAGCATAACCGACAAGCACAAGGTTTACAGTCCGTGACAGGCCTGAGAGACTCGGCTGGTACTGCTGGCTACTTTCCAATTGCGCAAACATTGCAGATTGGCTACTTTCCAATTGCGCAAACATTGCAGATTGAACAGGAAGCAGGCGCACGCTAGAGCCCCTGCCAACTGGAAACGCAGGTGGGCGCACTCCTGGAAACGTAGGTGGGCGGTGTATGCAAATGCAAGGACCGTTCTGTCCAAACTGGCGGCGTGCTGCTTCATGCGAAGCCAGCCAAACTCGCCAACCGCCCGCCCGCACGCCGCAGCAACTGTGACGTAACACAACACCCAGTTTATAAAAAATCTTCACAGATCATACAGTTTCAGCAGTTTCAGCTTGTTCTCACCGAAAGCTTTGTGAGATTTGTGAGATTTGTGGCAGCTTTCGGTCACACTGCCTCAGGCCCTAGAACTGGCAGGGAGGGGTCATCGCACCATGGCGATCAGTCCAATGTGCCAGGGAGTGGGCATGTGTTGGTATCGCATCCTTCACGTGCAAACCGGCGTATCATTGTCCCTTCAAAATGCGTCTCTGATGCTCATGTCGCCAAACAGGTACGACGACTACCCGGGCTGTACTTACCTGTGCTCAACGACGTTTCGCCCTCGGCAAAGCGAGTGCCAATGCAATAGGATACTGGCGTGCAACACCATATGCTGCATGACTGCGATGTGCCTCATTGGCATCCGAGGATCTGGCTGTTTGGATGGGAGCATGAAGTGAAGCGATGTTCTTATGACACATGCACACACATGTTCAATTTTGATTGGTCAGATGAAATGCTGCAAAGGTATTTTCATCAGTGGCAACCTTTAAATGCTGAAGGAAGCAAAGGCCATGTCGGGAGCAGCTGGTTTTCGGCTAGGCTAGGATCGCATGTCTACCACGGCATGAATACTGTCTGAGACTGACGGCAAGCCTGCTGCGGTGGCTGATAGATGTTTCAAACTTCGCTGACAAGGTCGTTTTGGCAGAAGTGCGTTCTTCTGTGCGGTTTGGAGAATAGCACGCTCACCGAACATACCATGCAAACCAAAGTATGCGTTTGTAAGAGTAGTGCGTTAAGGGCAGTTGTATTAACATAGGGGATTCCGCATTCTTGTTCAGAAAGTGGCACAGCTTGCTCGGAGGTGTCGATTATGTGTTTGTTGATCATCCCTGTTATCATCGACCCGGTGGCCAACGCCATAGTTATGTGCTGTCTTGCCATGTTTTGTGGATTCCAGACATCATGTGTGAAAAGATGTTGTGCAGTGCACTGTGCTTTTGCGCATTGCAGGGCACTGCGAAACCAAGGTTTATACTACAATGCGCAGGAGGGTGTTGAGTGACCCTTCCGCTTTCTGCTGTCCACTTTGCTCTTGTGTTAGCTCTCTTGTCAGGCCTTCTGCCTGTGACAGGTATGCAGACAACCTGTTTCGCTTTGCATTGTTCACTCTTGCAGCGTTGGAGGCCTGCTAGTGTGATGCACGTGCAAATGCGGTTGTTGGATTGAGACCTTCCTTGGGCCTCCTGGCTGAAATAGGCGGTTAACGGGACATGGACAAGTATTACAGGTGTACGTTTGAGTTGTGGCACCTTGAGTTGCTGGCTTGGAGATGCAGAGACCGGTGGCGGTCACATGTTTTCGAGTAGTATTGGACTTCTGACAATCCTCCTTCCTGACCTTATTGTGCATTGCGTGTTGTTTGGTTTAAAGAGAGAGCGGCTTCAACGATCCAATGCCTTACGCATGTTTTGATGAGGTCGAGACTTGTTTAAATCCTGGTGTCACTCTTACTACGATTATGCATTCGGACAGCTCTTACACTCCTCCAGCCCGCGCGTGCTGATGCGCATCATCCTGTTCTTACCGACGGCGTTGCGCGACTTTCACAAACAAAAGCAGTGTTTGTCCATCGCTGCTCTGCTAACAGTGTGTCCGTCTTATGTTACTTCCCGTTTCTCTCTTCAGCTTTACGTGCTGGTCCATGATTTGACCCCAGCGCAGCTGTAAGGAAGTTCGCACGTACGCACTTCCATTCTGTTCCCATCCAACTTGTCCGCAGTAATGGTATTTGATGACTTGAATTCGCTGAACGCCTACGCAGGCAGAATATATAAGTTCCGGGAGCTACAGAGGCGTAATCCGTTTCAATAGCACATACAAATAAGCAATTCATCTCGCCAACGAAATGGGGTTGAAGCAGGGCATAAGAGGCACACACGGATTTGTGTCAGTTTCTCAGAGGCGGGAGGCAAGCTAAGCTCAAGAAGCTGGCGCGTGGCACAAAGGCTTGCTTGAAGTTCCAGACATTTCCAGACAAAGCAAAGCACACACTTTGTAAAACTAGCACGAAGGGACATAAACAACACTTGTTGCGCGGACTCCGAAGCAGGGTCGGAGAGAGCGAGGGGCCAGAGGCAAATTTGAGGTTGCGCTGCACCTAGTTCACGACGCGCGCAAAAAGAGCCGTTCTACCCCCCATCCACCCTGTTGCATGGGCCTCAGCAGGCCGAGCAATTGCAACTCACGTGGATTACAGATTCTGTTTGTTTGTGCCACGTACGCTTGCTTGTTTACTTTCGGTGGACTTTCAGGCAGAGGAAAGCTTACCACCTTTTTGTCTTGCAATCAATCAATTAATCAATCAACCAACCAACCAAGCAAGGAAGCAATCGGTCATTCAATCAATCAAACACTAGACGACAGGTGGCCCGGAAGCATAGAAACGCGTCGAATAAACTCTGAAACCTCCCGCCTCATGTGTTAAACTGAAAGATTCTGGGTTTTCTCGCCGGAATGAAGGATTCATTGATTGAGTGCTTGGTTGACTCATTGTTTGTTTGCTTGCTTTCCAGCTTTCTTGCTTGTTTGTTTTTTGTGTGTCTTTGGGTGTGTCTGTGTGTCTCTGTGTGAGCGGCTCTGAGCAGGCTCCTTGCTGTTGCGCGTTTGGCGGAGCTGCCTACGGCGAGCGGGTGACTGGGCGCCACTGGAGATCAAGGAGCAAAGAGCACGTTGCTAGAAGATGCCGTGAGACGATGTAAGACGAGAGCCGACAGGTTGACATCGAGATTTTGTTTTCCGCGATCTCGCCTGTGCAAAGTCGGCCGAGGTGATGTTCATCGCAAATGACTGGCAAAGCGCCCTTCTGCCTGTCCCAGCCTTGGAGTGTGTAGGGGGCTTTGTTCGCACCTGCGTGGTTAGGTGCAATTATTTTCCACTGGCAGGGAACTCCACAGTGGGCCTATGGACCAACGGCACCAGTCATGCCTGTTTTTCATTGCCACACACTCATGATGATAACGCAACACGTGTAGTTTCCAAATGCTCAACCCACAGATAAGCATTCCTGCAGCAAAGACTCCGTATCACCACTTGCATCTGCAACATGTCAGGTTTATTTGACACATCGAATGCGACCACTGCACAGGCCAGGTCCCGGGCGTTGTGAACGTTCGTGGTTTTCCAAGGATTGACTCAGGTTCGCGAGCGAGTGATACCCACAATCAGAAGCGCCAATGTGTTTGTGTGTTTTTTGCATTCGCCGCGCATTTCGTGTATGGAGTCCTTCAGTCTTCCAGCCAAGCCAGAGGAATGCCAGTTTTGGTTGCAGTCTCGAGCTGGGTTGTTTTGACGTGTGAGTGCCAGGAGAAATTGACGAATTTCAGGTAGCATCATGTAGCAGCTGGTCCTTGTCCAAAGTTGGCTGCTTGCTTGTGCTCGTGAATCGCTGAGTAAGGTGACACAAAGAATCGATATGAACTAAGAATCTTTCAGAGCATTCTTTGCGCGTGAGCAGATCCAGACCGGAAGGTGGCAACATGTGACCCGAAAGGCTTGAAGAAAAGCGATAAAAAGGGAGGGGCGCACATGTCGTATCATCAACGGTTACCAATCAGTCGCACCAAATGCATGTGCCATGTGGTTGGACACCCACAACGCGCCCAGCATTGTAAACAAGCTGACGAACACCGTGCCCGCAAGAGGGAGAAGGGACCGCTGAAGAACTTCGCAGCGCGGCTCTCCAGATTAGCTGGCAAGAGGAGCTCAACTACTGGGGGGAGGAGATCTATGTGGCTGGGGAGGATTGGATGAGCAGTTTTCCACGCTGCGCGAGACCGGCTTGGGAATGTGAGCTGGCCGCTGAAATCCTCCAATGCTAAACTGAGGCCTACATCCTGAGGCAGTCGGCGCAGAAGAGAGGACCCACCTTCTCCAGAATTACAGCCCGAGGATCCACTATCAGCTGCTGCTGCGCCTATCACAGCAAGCCGCATGAAGTGCCAACGCTTGCAAGCACCGGCGGGCAGCAACGCCTTTGTGGAGAACGGATGGCGGGATTGCGAGCATCCCGCAGAAAAGACAGACCATGACAATGACGTTTGGGAACTGTGCCGCAACCATTCGACCTCGTGGGGAAGCAACTCGCCATCGAAAGGCAGTGGAGGCGCCAGGCAAAAACTTCCTGCGCTGATGAAGCGACGTGTGGGCGTTGTGGCGGGTGACTCATCAACAGCTGGAAGAAGATCCCCAACCGCAAGGAGCTTAGGGAGCCCCGTTTAGACGTTTACCATGTTTATGTTTCTGTTGCGTGGAATTCTATTAGTTGTGGTTGGCAACAACTCTGATCCCAACGCTGCTACTTCCCTGGTTTCCCCTGCATGCCGTCCTCGGAGCCGAGCAATTTGACGCAAATATAAACGAGTTGTCCCGGTCGAAAATGTTACCAACGCAAAGCAAACAAGCGTTTTGCGCAAGACATCAAGCTGTGCTCCGGAGCATCCAACGAAGGGCTCCATCTTCGAACAAGCAACGTTGGCCAGACATTCGAAACAGCAACATGCGTAGGTGGACGGAAGGTTGTTTCTATGTGGCCACAGTCTGAAACTACGTTTGTCCCAGTCCCACCAGCGGCGAAACATCTGCGAAAAGCCGTCTGCGCATTTGGGCCCACATGGGCCTGAGCGCACTGCCTCCTGCGCGCCCAGAGCTGGGTGCCTGCGCCCCCAAATCCCTTCTTGTTTGGTCGCTGTCGCTTCCAGCATCTACTCACAATCCATTCCTTGTGAACTCCTCGAGCCGCACGCTGCGATCCTCCGCCAAGTCCGGCATAGGGTGGCCACCGCGTTGATGCACCTCTCGAGCCACCGATCACGGACGATCGCGATGAGGTCGCTAGCTCTGCGCCCTTCCTAGGCCATGTAGGCAGCATGCGCCCGGGCTGCTGAGCCCTCCTCCGGTAGTACCCAAAATTGAAGAATGCCTCACTTTTGCCAACCGCGGGGCCACAAATCTGGACTTTTGCTGGCGCGGCTTGCGGCCGACTTTGCACAAACAACAGTGCTTTGATGCAGCCTTTGAGCCGGATTTGATTGTGTGTTGTGCCAGGTTTCGTGAGTCCCGGTGCATCTTCATTGTTCACAACTTTGGTTACCAGGCCGGTCAGACTGCATTGTGGTCAGCAGGCTGTACTTTGCGCATGGTTTTGCAGGGCATCTACCCATGCAACAAGCTGGTACCGAATCCGGAGGCAGTGAGATTGGGTGTGCAGCAGCTAGGCGTTGCTGCAAAAAGCCTTTGCCGTTGCAGGGCACGCTCCCCATCATTATTAAGAATGTTGACATTGATGACTTTGGTCGGTGCCTTGGGCCTGAGGCAACCAGTCCATACTGCACAACCTGGCAGTACGCAGGAACAGTGTTTAGTTCGGTGAAACATTGCGCGTTGCGTCAATCCATGTTTGCTTGCAATTGGCCATATTTGAGGCACGCGCAGTAGGGAACAGCGGTGCTCAAAAATGCAAGGCGCTGTTGGCAGCCAACCGAACTCTTGCGGCAAGGTCTCAACGGCACTGGTGCGTATGAGCATATGATCTTCGAATATCCGCCGTGGGAAAGGCCATGCCGATTTGCTGATGTTGCCCGTATTGTCGCAGCTAGCAGAGTAGCGCATTACAATTTAGCTGAAGATCAGCCTTTGTGGTAGAAGCCGCACGGGTGCTGTCGTTTAAGTAAGCAAGGTAGCAGCTTCATCATGTTATCAGGCCTGATGGATTGCTTTTGAGCCACAACTGGGACAAGCGTTTGAGCGCACTAGTAGAATTATTTGGACTAGACTAGTGACAGATTGACTGGAGTAGGTGCAAATGCGTTGAAGGTCATACCATGGAGATGATGGCAACGTGTGGAATCTGACCAAGGCGCGAGATCAAATACATACGCAAAGAGACACCCAGACACACACAGACACACACACACACAGAGACACAGCCAAGCGCAAACTAACACAGCAAGCACAAAACAAAGCACAAAGCAGTCACAAGACAAACACACCAATGACAACAAACAAACACATCACATAGAACACAATCACCAGCACACACCAACTAACAAAACACTGCTTTGTCACCTCAAACGCAAGCACAACCCGAATGAACACACAAAGCACAAGCAAACAACAACACAAACAATCGCAACCACAATGCACACCGCATACCGACACACACACACACATGCAGAGATACATACGCGTGTCAGCGCAGAAGCGCAGAAAACACAAACACAAAGCGCGGAATCATAAACACAAACATAAAGCACACCCACATGTCAACCTCCACTCCTAGCCACTCACCCACCCGCCCCACCTACCCATACGCGCACAGCTATTCACACATCTAGGCCCCTCAAACACACTTAAACTCCCACACTTGCCCACACCTACGCATCTAGGTACCCCCCCAAGCGCGCACCCACGCAAACACAAATTACATGAGCATAGACCCCAGATGGCGAAAAATATGCCTGAGGATTGTGCCCCAGCACCTCCAACAGCACCCCCCGAAACAGCACTTGGCCGCGCAGTCACTAGCACCTCCAACAGCACCCCAAACAGCATCCCAAACTGCATGCCCCCTTGCACACTGTCGTCAAGCTCGACAACAATGCACTCGCACCGGCACCCGCAAACAGCACCCCCAAAGCATCAATGGCGAAAACCCGACACCGTCACCAGCACTTCAAACAGCACCCCAAACAGCATCCCAAAACACCACCTGCACCACCCCAAACTGCATGCCCCCTTCAATCTCGCAAAATGCACCCACGCCGGCGCCCCACAGTCACCAGCACCTCAAACATCACGCATCCCAAAACACCACCTGCCCCCAAACAGTTCACCAGCATCCCAAACTGCACACCCCTAGCACCAGCCCATCAATCACGCAAATCACTTCCCCTCTTTATTCGAAGTTAGAATCCCTATAGCTTGGGAACAAACAAACTACCAACAAACAAACAAACAAGCAAAGCAAGGACCAAACAAACAAACAAGCAAACAAAGAACCAAACAAACAAACAAACAAACAAACAAACAAACAAACAAACAAACAAACAAACAAACAAACAAGCAAGCAAGCAAGCAAGCAAGCAAGCAAACAAAGGACCAAACAAGCAAACAAACAAACAAGCAAACAAGCAAGCAAACAAGCAAACAAAGGACCAAACAAACAAGCAAACAAGCAAGCAAACAAGCAAGCAAGCAAGCCAGCAAACTTTAAATTAAACAATCAAACAATCAATCAAACAAACAAACAACAAACGAGGAACACGCAAACCACGACAAAAAAGCAATAAAACAAACAGCGACGAGAGCAAACACAAGAACAAGTACGAGACACAAAGCAAGCAGCCAAGCAAGCAAACAACAATGAGCTACACACAGACACGCGCACACATACAATACAAGCGAACACACAAACACACACAAACAAACGAACAAACAGACAGAGAGACAGAGAGAGCGAGACAGAGAGAGAGTGAGAGACACAGACCCAGACACTGACAGACAAGCAAGCAGGCAGAAAGACAGAGACAGACAGACAGACAGATAGACGGACAGACAGACAGATAGACGGACAGGCAGACAGAGAGACAGACAGACAGACAGTCAGACACAAACAGACACACACAACCAACGCACAACGCAAAGCACAGCACACACAATACAAAGCAACACAAAACAGGAAGAAAAACAAAGCAAGACAACAGCACAACAAGACGACACAACTCGACACAAAACAACACAACACAACACAACAAAACACACACACACACAACAAAACACACACACACACACAACACATACGCACACACACACACACTTGAAGCATGCATATCACTCACAATATTGCTGATTCCATTCCATGTGTTCAAAGCCAGGGCGCACTGATGACGTGTGACCGGCTATTGACTGTTTCGGCAGGCCAGCAAATTGAATTCACATTATTGGAAGAGACAAGAAGAGACATTCTCAGCAGCTCAGGCTATGCCGAAGAAATGAAGACTCCAGAAGGCCTGATGAAGGACCCGTTTTGAAAGAAATGTCGACGCTGCAGGAGGATTTCGGCTTGAAGACCTGGTGAAGCAGAAAGAGCTGCTTCGCTGCAATTGGCCGTTTGCATCCGTTGACAGAGTCAAAGCAGCCAGCTAGAGCCATGCTAGATTCTTTGCAGGTGCTTGGCTTTGCTTGTATGTTTGGCATTTGCTTGTCAGGTTCTTCCTTGGCGGTATCCTCAACGGGATTGATATCATCACGTGGAACCCCAGGTCGCATGTGCGTTCTGAGACACCTACTTTGCAAGGATAGTATGCCAACGTGTCACAATGACAGATGACGGCTGGAGAAACGTCCATCAAAAAATTATTTTGTTATCTCTAAAGTAGATTCTGGATAAATGCATTTGGAACATGACGCACACTACGGCCAATTGGAGTGTGGATTTAGTGCCTCATGTTTTGACGCTTGCACAAAAAAGCCCACAATGCGGACATTCTCCAGGACAGATCCTAATTTGGCTGTCCAGTACGACCTTGACAACCTGCATGAAGGGAAGGTGCGTGAAGTCGGAACTGGACGCGTCAACCACCAGCTTGCACTTAACTGAGAGGCGGCCTGCAAAAAACAGCTGCAGGACAAGTACTTGTGGCAGCAATCACAGTGTGGCCTTGGACGAATTGCTGTGTTGCAGGAGCTGGTGGGCTTGCAGATTGATGAGACAAAAGTTTTGGCAGATAGCTGAGCTTTTGTTGCCTTTGAAAGCCTTTGCCAGAGTTTTGTGGCGGATGCTGTATTGAGGTATCCTTTGTTGGCAGACTTACAACGCAGAAAGGCGTAGACATCATTCTCGAGGCGCAGCCTTCGTGAGCTGCTGTGCAGCACGCAAATCAAGCGAGACCGGAGGCAACTGAATGGATGATGGAAGATACCGGCAACAACGTTACCGGGCACATTCAGGTGCTTGCTCGATGTGCACAGTGTGGGAGTCGCACTAAGACGCAACGTGTTTGGGGAGCATCTGCGGTATGGGTGAGACCGGCTGGCTAGCCTTGAGATAGCTTGGAGCAAGGAAGCACGATACTTGCACTGGTCTTCTTGTCGGGCCGGAACACACGTTTGCATAGCGGCATAGCCATGTCACTTTAAGATCAGCGGATGGACTTGCAACGCCTACAAGACTGACTTACAGCTGCAGTTGCAGTATTATAACATGAAGCACAGCAGTCTCCTAAATCCTGTTTAGAGGTGCTGATGATGGGGAATGGAGACGAGGTCTACGTGAAAGGCCCATGTTGTGAGGTTGATCTGGCTTCGACAGATATGGTGATGCTTGTGGGAATAGGCTGATGTTGCAGCTTTGAATTTGCTCTCCTGCAGGAATGGAGGAGATGACCCGTCGATATCCTGGAAGATTTGTTGGGACAGCCTGTGCATTGCTTGCAACTCCCCGACTGCATCCGCAATGCTTCATGGTCGAACAACCTGTTTTATTGTCTGCTTTGACTGGCCTTGGCACCACAACACAGGATAAGCTTTGATACAACGCTGGAGCACATTGTGTCAGACCTGCCTGAGGGTTTTGCCGGAAGCGCCCTGCGAAATCATTCACGGCCAGGTATGCCGGCAGCAACTTTCTTCTCATGCCTTCAAGGCTTGGACACCAAGAGGTCACAAGCTAGGCTTGAATTCACTCTCAGGTCAGCAAAGCAAGCATGTTGCCTGCAGGTATGAGCCGTGTGGCCTGCCGCAGGCAAGGTCAAACCTTCCATGAGCTTTGTGTCAGGTTTTGCAACCCTTTGGCACGGCTTGAGTCCATGGAAGATGTTTGCCACTTGCTGCATGTTTCACGAGTGCTGGCAGATGTGTGCCCAGCGCTACGGCACAATCCCGATTGTCACCCTGTGTGGCGGCTTGAAGGACACGGAAGATCACTGCCACAGCTATTTGGGTGTGGCTCAAAATTAAACAGGAGGGGTTACGCAGGTTTTGGTCCATGTTTCCACTTACCAGGGTTCCATTTTGGTACTGGTTTTTTGAGCCACAGCCATTTCACAATCTTATTGCCGAGGACTCCGTGGTGGTTTTTCCGGCAGACGACTGCACTGGGCAACCCTGGCTACTGGCATCTAGTGCTGTCAGGTGCAATTTTGCTGCAAGTCGTCAGCCAGGTTTGGCATCCTTCCCCTAGAGTTTGGCAAGTTCAAAGAGGTTGTGTACCGAGCGTGCGACACGTGGCTTGGTCAATTTAGAGGATCGACTTGAGCGGCACTGTAACTTATAGCGTGACATCATGGTCAGTAATCACGGGTTGCTTGCAGTTCTCGTTCAAGATAGACAAGCATGGGCGACAAGGCACCAAGCAAGCAAAGTCGGAGGGTTGGTTTTGGAATCCAAACAAATTTCCAAGGTGTATTTTAAAACTTGCTTGCTCTCATTGTCTCTATTCACGGCATATGCCTTCGCAGATCGTTGAATCCAGCAATTGCTTGTCATGGATTGCGACGGGGCTGGCAGGTGGCTATGCTTTGGTTTGCTTCAAGCACCGTGCCCAGGTATTTTCATAATCCTGATTTATTTGAAGCAATGCAGTGCGGGTGTCTTAGCTACTCCAGACAGATTCTATCAAAGCAGAGCCCATAGTGTCAAGCTCAAATGGCTATACTGTATATACTGGCAGCTTTGGAGCCATTTTGAGTTAGTTTCCAGTGCTCAAAGACCAGCTCTCGTGCTCTAGGCCGTGGGTTCGTCACTGACTTCTCGTGGTGTGCCCGAATCGACGAGTGCGCCGCTTCCACAGCCTTTGTCCTGCATGCAATGTGCCCGATGCCTCAAGATCCTCAATTCGGGGATGCCAGGTACGAGAAAAATATCGACTGGGCGTTGAACGATCCGCCCTACGTACGGTGATTCCAATAGCGTTGCAATGGTTTCACCTGCTTAGGAAGTGGCTGAAAGTTGCAGCTTCATAGTGTCTCCGTCTACTTTGTCCCCCTCAATTTTGGCATTGCTTGTTGGCGGGTCGCACGGATGACTTCAGTGCAGTTTGCGCTGACTGGAGGCCACTTACCGTACAACGGCCAATCGCCTAAACTGGCAGCCGGCGTTGTGATAGATGCGAGAAGCGCCAGCAGAAACATGGGCAGCTGCGCACCTTATTCCGGTCTTTGCTGCACGCGTTGGCGCGTAGCCTTTGTCGCCATTAGGACGAAACTACACTCAGCGTGCCAGCCTCGGCACCGTAGACCCCAATCTTGTGGACAGAGCGCTTCGTTTACCGCACTTCCCTGGACAAAGTCGACGGAGAAGCAACACAGAATTGCGCACGGCGGCCAGTTTGAATAGGTTTGAATGCATTCAGTATGGTATTCTCCCAATTCGGCATCTCAGTACAACTGTG
The DNA here is from genome assembly GCA_963377175.1 of Effrenium voratum. Taxonomy (NCBI): domain Eukaryota; class Dinophyceae; order Suessiales; family Symbiodiniaceae; genus Effrenium; species Effrenium voratum. The sequence goes on from CAUJNA010000108.1 coordinate 253,453, forward strand.
CTCAACGCTTTTTGCAGTTGTGCGGTTTGCACCAGCATGGCAACTTCATGGTCCTGCAAAAGCGATGGTTTGACCAGAACGGGTTTCTTCCCGGGTCCAGCCCCTTCTTGCTCACATCAGCTCCGGCATTTTTAAGACCACGGGCGCTCCTGCTGCGATAAACGTCTCGAATAGCGGTGTTCTTTCGGAGCGCGAGTCCCATAAGTTCAGAATTTAGTGCCGTGCTGAAAGGGGGGCCACTGCAAACACGAAACGAACCCTTGCGACAGGCTTGCCGGACTGCGAAACACAATGCCTGCAGCTTGTGGACAGACACAGGAGAAAAAACAAGCAGCGACAAGCCTCAGCAGAAAACAATTCGCTACAACTCCTTTGCTGGAGCTTGAGGGACGCCATCCGGGCTGCGGCAGCTGCAGCGGCAGCGGGAACCGTCTGCTCCAGCAGAGCCCGGCCAAGCAGCTTCCGGGCACCGGAGGAAGCGTGGGCTCAGCAACTGCAAAGCTGCAAAGCAACTTGGCGCGGCATACGCGCTTAAGCTAAACAGCCAGAAGCTGCCTTCGCTCAACAACTGCCGCATTTGGTGAACGCGGACGAGAGAGCGCGCGAAGAAGCAGCGAATCCAAGTAAGGGACGTCGCTGTGCAAAGTGGTCGCCCGCCGGCCAATGCGCAGGCGGCTGTCCGAGCTCTCGCCCGGAAGGGTCCCAGCGCCTTTGGTGCGGCGGCTGGAGCGACGATTGCCGGTGCTTCGTCGCTTCGTGCATGTGTTCGTTTGCATTCATCCTTGGGATCTGGCAAGTGCCCCATGCCAGCTGGCCGCTCAGTGAAATGTGAAATCTCTTGAGCAACAGCCGTCGCAAAGTAAGGTAGAGACGGTTCTTTTGGACATCCTTGGCTTGTTGGCGTGCGCGAGAGCCCCTGCGCTGAACCTTAGAGAGGGGTGATGCCTCACTCGGCAAGATAAAGCAAGTATAAAGTGGGCAAGCTTTCTGAAGTCTATATATGTAATATATTACAACATACGCATATGGATGGTCTATAAGCCAATATTTGCTTCACCTTGCTGTTTCTTTCAACCGAGTTGTGTTCGAGATGTGCATGGTTTGGTAGTGCGCGCAAGACCGCGTGTTTCTACTTTGGAGCCTCCGGCTCAGTCCGCCGACATTGCACCCCTGCGTGCCCCCCTCCGTCAAGCTAGGTGTCACGAAGCACTGGCCCGTGCCACAGACAATCACCCAAAGCCCACCCAAACCGTCCCAACGCCCGCACGCAACCCACACAAGACCCACAGAAAACACACAAAAAACAAAACAAAAAATAAAACAAAAAACAGGACCCACCCTTTCCGCACCGAAACTCCCCGCAGCATAGGGGCGACCAAGGGGCAATTCGAGCCCTCCCAGCAGCCCGTGCGGAAATTGCCAGGTACCCGCGTCACAGGCGCGCACCCCTTTGTCGGGGATTTGGGGGAAGCTTCAAACCACGCCGAACAGAAGTCGGCGATTTTTTCTTTTATCTATCAATCTATCTAACTGTTTGTCTATCTATCACTCCTATTTTAAAAAAATCTGGGCCTGCGGCCTCTAGCCGGCTACGCCTCTTTGAAGTTATACAATATCGTGTCATATTTGTTGTATGAGAAGCGTATCCTGTGCTATGATATGGTTGGTTAGGTTATGCATGTTTCAATGTTGCCCACCCCAACCCCAGATGATGCCAGGGATGCCAGCTTTCTGGGCCCCACCCAACCGGGCCCCAACCCAGAAGGCTGACATGGGGTCGCGCGCGCGCGCGCGCCAAAGCCCCAGAAAGAGCAGCCCAAAAAGAACAGCCCGCAAGCCAGCCCGGAGACGCAAATGCAACAAAACACCGTAAATAGCAGCGTGTTGTGGCTGGGGTCGCGCGCGCGCGCCAGAAGGCCCGAAAACCAACGGGAAAAAAGCAAGGACCGCGCAGCGCGCGAGCCAGCCACAGCAAAAGCAAAACGGACAGAACAACAGCCCAACGCGCTGCACAGCAGTGACGGCATCTATAGCGTTTTGTAAAGCAAGGGCCCAGCATCGCCGGCACGCCCGGCAGCGCTTGGCGCCAAAATGCGCGAAAATGCCTTTCTTACATCCCTCCGATACCTTCCAACAAACAGTGCTTCATGGGCTGAGAAGCTTTTTGGAAGGAAGTCTTGATGATGCAGACCAAGCCCTGCGAATTATGATTTTACAAGAAGTGCCACCGGCGCGCCACAGGGAGGGCGCGCGGAGCCAACAAACCAGTGAGCCTCCCAACACGTCGGCGAGGCAAGCCATCCCGGCCCAGCCTTGCCAGGATGCCGCGAGAGAGCGTTGCGCGCGTTGGTGCAGGCAGGTCTCGCGGCGACGGAAGAAAGCGGACTCCATATGCGCCGAAGCCGACGCAGCGCCGCTCGGGGACGCACGCGCCCTGTAACATAATTTGTAGATATTTGCTTTCTGCTGCGCCAGCCGGCTCTTCGTTTGAAGCCAAAAAGCATCAAAAAGACACTGGTTTCTTCTCATAAGTGTGATTCCGATTTTGTTTGCCTTGACCTGCTCAGTGCTCAAAGCCTGACTGCCAAGCTGCAAAATAGCTGATCTTTTTTGGGGGGGGGCAGGGTGAGACAAAAACCTACAAGTGCCTGCAAACTTCCCTTGAAGTGTAACTACAAGTTGCATCGTGGAATTTCGCATGTCACATGTTGCCGCATGCCCGCGCGAACGCGCTGTGACGCATTTCTCTCGCATCACCTTTGAGTTAATGCCAGCCATGTGTCATCCTTGATTCCCGCTCAAATCGAAGTTGCGACACAAAGCTCAACGTTGCTTTGAAAACCAACCAGCCAGCCCAGAAACAGGCTGCCACGATCGTGTCTGGCACCCTGGCAGTGACCAGTTGCTGCGCCGCTGGTGTAGCAGTTGTATGTCCTCTTCGTTCTCTAGTAGCAGCCCAGCCAGAGGGCCCTGCTGCAAGCTGCCTACGAACAAAGAATTTTGGCTCAAGGCTCAAGAGAAGCTTTGTTCGAGGTGGTCCCAGAGCACGTGGCATGGATGGTGTAGCCTAACGGCCCTGCAGTTGGATGCGGGGAGATGGGCGAACACGGCGTGGGCTGCGGGCTGCTGCATCGTCGCCGGCCATCTCGGCGGCGGGGCTGCCGAGCAGTTGGCGGCAAAGTGTGATGCGCGCATTGCTGGCTTGCAGCGGCGACGATCCCGTTTACTTCGCTCCCGGGTTCGGTCCGTAGGAACTTGCCTGGGGCTGGTGGCTTTTTGGGTCGGCCTGTGGGCTGGCGCTGGGGCTGGCCTTGCACGTGGGGATGCGCACGCAGCGGCCGGCATCACCCGCCACCCTTCACACTGTGGGCGGCAGCTGGCACAAGGCCGGCGCGCGCTAAGGCCGCCGCCGCAAAAGCCCGGTTTTCTTCTAAAACGTCTGCTTCACCCGGGGCAGCCACTCCAACGGCCGCCTCGAGCCACGGCCCTCAGGCAACATGGCCCGCGAGCGGTGAAGATCCGGGGCGCTGTCTCCTCTGTCGGCCCTCGGGCTGCTTCTCAGTGGCCCTGCGCAGCCACAATGGCCGCAGCTGCTTCCAAGACCCGCCGCTGGTCTCCTGCTCGGAGTCCTCCACGCTGTCCATGGCGCGCTGGTCCTTTGCCTTTGCCTTTCTGCCCTTGGCTGTCGCCACCTCCGCCACGGTGACCTCCCCTGCCGCCCTTGCTTTTGCCGCGGCTGCAGCGTCGGCTGGGGCTTCAGCGTCGGCTGGGGCTTCGGCGCTGGCTAGGGCTTTGGCGCCGGCTGGCGCGGCGGCCACGATCTCGACCTGCGGCTCATCGAGCCACCCTGCACCAGGCGTTGAAGGGCGATAAGCGCCAAGTAGGGGGCAGCAAAAAGCGAACGTTGAGCCAAAAAGCTTGCGATACCACTGCGTGACCGCAAGTAGCTAGTTTCAGGGGGCCAGTGGCCAGGGGCGCCAAAAAAAAATGAAACTCGCCCAGACTGCGGAAGCCACACATTTTGTCGAGGCAATCCATCCTGACTCTGAATCGCAGACCTGTTTCCACGCTGGCCGACCATTGGTGTGGGGTGGCTCGCCGTATGCCCGCCGCCCTGGCCACTCCTCGGCGACGGCCTGTCACATCGCAGCCCGACAATGAATGGCCGCTCTACGCCGCGCCGTTTCGGCGTCGTCCATGCGGCTGCGCCCTCCGCGGAGCGTGCGACCTGTCCACAAGCCGCTCCAACAGTTTGCAAAGGAACTCCTCCGGCGAATTGCGCGCGTTCCTGGCCAGCCGCTGGACCTCCGCGGCCGCTGGCGACCCCAAGTTTGTGGAGTGATGAGGCTGGTGCCGGCGCACCGGCCGCTGGTCCTCATGGGCATGAAGACGCGCTGCCTACCTACAGCGTTGCTTCCTGCCTGATGCCACCCCGCGGGTCGGGGAAGACGACGTTGTGGACCACCACGACATAGCGGTAGCAGCATACTTGCACCGCCTGTTGGGGTGTGGGAGGTGCAGCCGGGCTTGGGCACCTGCAGGAGAGACGTGCGCAACTGCCGCTGGTGCAGGGCGGCTTGGGGCTGCGGGCCGCCGTGCGTGAGCGATTTACAGCCCATTTGGGCGTCCTGGGCAGGCTGCTTGCCGGTGCTGCGGTCGCGTTTGCCCGCACTCGGCGCGGAACTTGCCACTGTTGGCCGGCCGCGCCCCCTTGCTTGAACAAGCGTGGGTCCGCGTCGCGAGTGAAGGTCTGGGGCCCGAGGGCAGGGTCGTCCCTCAGCAGTGGCTGGCCAACACGTCGGCGCCAGGCGTCAGTGCGCAGGACAGGCGCCGCCTGGATCTGGTTCTTTACCGCTTGCGCGAAGCGCTGTGTTGCGACGCCACGCTCGTTCCCCCGCTCCGTCCGAGGAGGACGGCGCAGCCATTGGGGGGCGCCTCCGGGCACTCCGCGCGCCTCAGGCCGTCCGCCGCGCGGCCGAGGCGGGCTGGCGCCGCAGGTGGTGGGCACCGCTCAGCGCCGCCTTGCAGCGCGCCCTCGCTTCCACTCTGCTCGGAGGGCATTGCCTCTCCCCCGCGAGGCCGGCCCGTCCGGGTAGTCGCCACGTCGGCGCGCGCGTTTCGTTCACGTTTCTCGGCGGCAATTTCGGGTGGGGGGGTTGCGGGTTCCCTGGGTTTCACTGCCGCTGGACGGAAAAAGACGTGCGGAAAAAAAACGGAAGCGTGTTATTGAATCGCCGTATTTTGTGTTCAAACATGACATCTATTGCAAAACCGTTTTGCAGGTGTTGCAACTGACAGGAAGTCTTATTTCTCTCAGACGACAGGAAGCTTGGGCCTCAGGACATGCTGAAAGAACATGCAGCCGTAAAATCACCCGGGTGCTGAAAGGGCACATCTCCGCTGAAAGCGGTAAAACCTTAGCATTGGCGCTGTAAGAGCGCAGTGAAAATTGCTTGGGGGCCGTCAAACGTCCCTCTCATAAGGGGCGCGAATTCGCACACCGCATCACATTTGAAATCAACCCCATGTTTGCCAAGACAAAACACATTGATGGTCACGCCAGCCTGGAGGACTCTCAGGGGCCCCTGACAGCCCTACTGCAGGGCAGCGCGCTCGACCCCCGCGCTCACCCCGGTTTTTCCCGCGCTCGCCCCCCGCGCTCGACCCCTCGCACTCCCGCGCTCACCCCAGGCGGTCCCGCGCTCGGCTAGCCCTTCATATTGTTCCTACGCTTGTTCTATTGCACGCGTGCCCCCTGCATAAGCCGTTCTCGGAGAAATATTGCATTGACTTCGTTTGTCATTTTCTTGCCCCCTTGAGAGTCTGCTCCTCGCACTCGTTTTTTTCCCTTCTCTTGTCAGTCAAGGCTAGGGGGCGCCGCCGCGTGGTCCAGGCCATGGCCAAGCGCAAGGTGCGAAGCTTTTTTCACTTCGTTGATCATGTGCCAGCTATCAATTGGCCAGTGTAGCGCGTTGCAGATTGGACTTGCGTATTTCTGTTCAAGATGTCCGACGCAACACTCAGGATGTCGAGGATGAAGCAGACAAGACAAGCAGGGTGAAGCAGACAGCAAGTAACACTCGTTTGGTCACAGTTAAGTCACAGCGGGTTGGTGTCGCAGTGAAAATGTATCAACTGTTAATGGATAAACCAACCGATCAATCAATCAATCAATCAAACAATCAGTTAGCAAGCCAATCAATCAATCAATCAATCAATCAATCAATCATTCAATCAGTCAATCATTCAATCAATCAACCAATCAATCAATCAATCAATCAATCAACCAGTCAATGAATCAATCAATCAAGCATTCACTCAATCAATCAATCAATCAGTCAATCAATCAATCAATGACTCAGCGCTAGAAATGTTGGACGGGAAAGAAGCGCGGGCAATGAAAGGGTCATTGTCATGGGATCAGACCTACCAAGCACTGCAGAGCGTTTTGCTGGCAAGTTTTGATTTCGCGGACAAGGAGATCAATGCCGTTTCAGAGACATGCGCCGACGCGTTATTTGAGCAGTTTTATCAGGAGAGCAAGGAGAAGAAGAAGAACAAGGGCAAGAAAACTTGATCAGGCAAAAGCAACTGGACATTTTTCAACGCGAAAAGGGCCAAGAAAAAAACATCAACAGCGCCTTTTCCTGCCGTTGCGAAGAAGGAGCCGAAGGCCAGCAGCGGCTGCGGCAAAGTCTTCGGCAAAGCAAAAAGGCGGCGGCCGGTCTCGAGAGCATACGCATTTGAAATCGGTACGACAAGTTCGGGGAGAGACTCTGGCAGCAAAGATAGAGCCACAAATTCGGGCGCAGCATGCTGAACAAGAAGAAGCTTTGGCTGCAGGGTGAGCCTTGCTTGATCTGGGTGCGAAAAAAAGACCGACTACCTGTCTACAACTCCGAACGCAATTTATCCCTGGAGTTTGCCAAAATTGGCTGTTTTGCAAGCGTCATACATGGACAGCATATGGCACCACTGCAATTCAACATCCAGCGTGGCTTTTGCGAAGCTTTCTCTACGCGGATTCTTTGAGCAAGTGATCGCTAGGGGTTTGTCTTTTCCCCTGTGTTTTAATCTTGGTTGAATCTTCGGCCGCGTGGCCATTTCTGCTTCAAGCCTTTTGGTAAGGGACATGCCTCTTTCGTTCTTTTTTGAACTTGGCACTGCCGCGCCGCCATGGCCTTTACCGCTTTTGAGCTGTGCATGCATTTCGCATCCTCCTTGTTTTGGCAGTTCCTGGATGCAAGAGCCACGCATGCACTACGCGCCGTGGCATGGATCGCGCACACCTCAGTGCCCGACGACGCCCCGGCATCCAACGCACCTGCCTCACCGCGTACCTTCGGGAGCACTTCGTTTTTGACACCCGGCATAGCAGTCGGCAACCCCCAGCGACCGCACCGCTTTCCAGGCCACAGAGTGGTGCAACCACTCAGATCTGCGCTGGTTCACGCAGGGCCTCGGAGTGGTCCCCGCATCCGACTCAGACTCGGCATCCGTTGAGACTTCCGAAAACGAAGCACGGCAGTTGAACCGCCCCAGACGTGCGGGGTGAGAGCAGCATGGTCTTCTCACTCGCAGAACAAATGCGCACATGTTCAGCATGCTTGGCATGTGACTGCACTTGCGACTGCACTTGACTCACCGCAATGCATGCCTGAAATTAACCACCCAAGCATTCAGGCGACCTTCCGCCCAGCTGTTTCCAGCTGCGTGCCTGCATTTGTTGGTGCTTTTTGTAGCTGTGCCATTTCCACCTTTCAAAAGCAGCAGCATGCATGCTTGCCGCATGGGTCCCAATTCCCTGCCAGTGCGATTTGCAAGCAGCATGGACGTCTCACTCGGAGTACAAATGTTACCGCATGCTCAGCATGCGTAGCCTGTGACGCACTTGATTCATCGCAGTGCATGCCTAAAATTAACCACCCAAGCAGTCAGGCGGCCAATCGCCCAATTTTCACCAGCTGCGTGCCTGCCATTGATAGTGCCTTTTGTGACTGCATCGTGCCTTGCCACCTCTCACGAGCACCGACATGCATGCATGACTCACAAGTTAGGGTTTCCCGCCGGCCTGCCTACAGTGGACCACGCTTGCACTCAAGCCCGCGGTCACCTCTCAGGCGCCGGCCTCAGATGCATGGGACGCACCGCTGTTGCTCCCTTGCCCATTTTTGCATTGTTCCAGCAGGGCCGCTTGCTTGCGCAGGAGAGTCTACACGCTGCAGTCGCCTCCCGGCCCCATGCGCGGTGCCCTGAAGGCCGCGCTGACCGCCGGCCTGACCGAGGTACAGCGAGACCCGAGCTCAGCGGAAGGCTGGAAGCTCTTCCTCCTCGCCCCGCGCATGTTGCTATATCGCGGGCGTGGGGAAACGCGCGTGCCACGCGCGGAGCTAGACAAGCGGGTAGAGCTGCTCGCCGCGGGGCAGTGCCGCGGCCTACTTGACGCCGCCGCAGAGGCGGCGGCCGGCAGCGACGTGCCTGGCCCGTCACGCGCCAACGCAGCGGACGACGATGCGCAGCGGCGCGCGGAGAGAGCGGCGGCGCTCGCCCACTTGGGGGAGCTCTCTGCAGCCAGCGCCGCCCTGACAGCAATGCCGATGGCACCTGCGTCGCTGGAGACCTTGGCCGCCCTGCGTGACCCGGAGCGACGGCCGCCTACACGCCAGGTGCCGCTGCCGCCGGACTTCCGCTCCAGCCACCCGCGCGACCCCTTGGCTCTCAACTCGCAGAGGTTCCTGCGCAACGTGCGCAGTGGACGCAGGGGGGCCGCAGCTGGGCCGTCCGGATGTACAGCGGAACACCTCCGTGTGCTCGCGGACGACGAAGCCAGCGCCGACTTGCTGCTCCGAGCGGCAGAGCGGCTGGCCAACGCCGATGTGCCGGCCGACGTGCTGGCCGGCGTGCGCTTAGGGAGGATGGTGGGCCTGCGGAAGCCGGACGGCGGGGTGCGGGGACTTGTCATGAGCGACGCGTTCCGCCGGCTGGTGGCCCGCACGCTGGCCCAGCAGTATGCTGGAGCGTTCCAAGCCGCTTGCGCGCCATTCCAGTATGCCCTGCGGACCCGAGCGGGGGCTGAGTCCCTCGCACGCGCGGTGCGCGCAGCCACCGAGCTCGACGCCCGCACCACGGTCCTCAGCATAGACGGGGTCGGGGCCTACGACCACATCTCGCGCGCGAGCATGTTGAGCGGCTTGCAGCACACGCCCAACCTCACGGCGCTACTCCCCTTCGTGGCCCAGTTTTACGCTGAGCCGAGCACCTACGTCTTCTACGACGCCGAGGGTGCCGCGCACGAGATCGCACAAGGCGAGGGAGGCGAGCAGGGGGATCCCCTAATGCCCGCCCTATACGCGCTGGGGCAGCATCCCGCACTGCTCCAAGCGCACGCGGCTTTAACCCCGGGGGAGGACTTGTACGCGTACTTGGACGATATCTATGTCACTTGCCAGCCCGAGCGTGCCGGGCCCGCCTTTACGGCCCTCGGCACAGCGCTCTGGGAGCGCGCGAACATCCGCGTCCATTTTGGCAAGACGCGGGCATGGAATGCCGCGGGCGAGGAACCCAGTGCACTACTGGATGCGCTCCCCGCCGCCGCGCGCGCTGACGCTTGGGCAGGGAGTTGGGCGAGGCCACCAGCCCAGCAGGGCATCACAGTCCTGGGCACGCCGCTGGGGCATGCCGCGTACATCGCGGGAGCGCTGCGACGTGTCAGAGAGAAGCACGACGAACTCTTGGGTCGCATTCCCACGGTGCCACACCTGCAGAGCGCCTGGCTCCTCCTGCTCCTCTGCGCGCAGCCTCGGAGCAATTACTTGCTCCGCGTACTGCCGCCCGCTGACACGGGAGAGTTCGCCGAGTCCCACGACCGGGCCATTGCCCGCTGCCTGGGGCGCTTGCTCAGCGGCACGGACGAGCCCTTCGAACTTTCCCAGCTACAGGCCAGGCGTGCGCAGCTGCCACTCCGGTATGGCGGCCTTGGCCTCCGATCTGCTGCGGCGTCCCGGGCCGCGGCCTATTGGGCCTCCTGGGCGGACGCCATGCCGGTGATAGGCGAGCGGCACCCGCGCGTGCTCGCGCGGATGCTGATGGGCTTGGCCGATCCGCGGGGCGCCTCCGCCGCGCCTTCGACGCGGGCGGCGGCCCAGGCTGAGGCTGCTCTGCGCCTAGCGGGATTCCACGCGCCGCCGTGGACGGCCCTCGCGGACGGGCTCGCCACCGGTGAGGCGAGCCATTTCGGCGACGCGGCACGGGGATGGCAACAAGCAGCTTGTGCCAGCCTGGATCAGCGGGCCCTTGAGACGCTCCTTTCTGACCTTGACGGAGCGTCTCGGGCTTTGCTGCTCTCCCAGGCTGGGCCAGGCGGCAGCCTCGCTCTCACGGCGCTGCCAACACGCGAGGAGTTCACGCTGCAGGATGACACCTTCCGCTGCGTGCTCCTGCGGCGCCTGCGCCTCCCACTGCCACTTGAAGCCCGAGCCTGCCGCTGCGGTGGCGCCCTCGACGAGCTCGGAGACCACAGGGCAGCCTGCCCCACAGCCGGTGTGCTGGTCCGCCGCGCTTGCCCCCTGGAGCGCGCTGCGGCGCGCATCTGCCGGGAGGCGGGAGCTCGGGTCGCGACCAACGTCTTCCTCCGCGACTTGAACCTCGGGCTGCCATTGACCGACGGGCGCCGGCTCGAGGTCGTCGCGCATGGACTCCCGGCCTTTGGAGGCGTGCAGGTAGCGGTTGATGTGACGCTCGTCAGCCCGCTGCGGCGAGACGGGAGCAGCCGATCTCGCGCCGACCACGAGCCCGGCCTCGCCTTGCGAACCGCTGCCGAGCGCAAGCATCGGGTAACCTACCCGGAGTTTCAGCGAGCCCGGCGGTGTCGCCTGACGGTGCTGGCCCTCGAAGTTGGAGGGAGATGGGGCGAGGAGACTGAGGCCTTCCTCCACCGCATCGCGCAGGGCCGAGCTCTCGCCAGCCCCGCGGCGCAGCGCACGGCGGTCGCAGCCGCGTACAGGCGCCGGTGGGGGCAGATGCTCGCAGTCGCAGCGCAGGGAGCGTTCGCTGCGAGCCTCTGCCAACTCCCCACCGACGTTGGCGACGCGTACGCCAGCGCGCCGCTGGAGGGCGATGTCCTGTCCGACGCCCGTTGGGCGCCGGGCGCGTAGGGACCGGTCGCGTATTTCACCCTGTTTCACCGCGGCTTGACGGAAAAAGGTCCGAGAAAAAAAAAAAAAAAAGACACATGCATGAGGCGCACATGCGTGCCAACCTCATCCCAGCCGCTTGCCCCGCAGAGGCATGCACGGCAATTCAATCCTCGGCCGCACCGCAGTGCCCCGAGCGACGCCTCAGTTTGAGGCGCAGCTGCGTGCCAACCTCATTCGGGCCGGGCTGCATCGCGTTTGCAGTCCAGGCGCATGCGCAAGGCCGCGTGTCCTTGCAGAAGCATGTCTCGCTGCGCAGGACTGGGATGCCCCGCAGAGGCTTTCCAGCAGTCGGCCGCACCGCATGTGCCCCGACTCACAGGAGCTTGCCATGTCGATGCATCGCATGCCTGCCTCCTGCAAGCCGAGCTGGGAACAAGGCCACTCTCTTGCGCACCACGGTGTTCGTAAGACCGGCCGGCACCGACCTTACACTTTAGGCGCCGCCGCCTTCAGGTCTGGTTGCGCCGCTGATGCAACCAAGGTGTGCGCAGGATCAACCATCCGGCTCCCCCTCAGCCCGCAGGCTCCGAGAGCAGTTAGCTTATAGCAGCTTCACTGAGCAGTGAGTGCCCGTACACGCATGTACCAGTCGCCACTGCACGGCATTCAGGGTTCCGAGACCTTGCCTGCAAGCTCCGCCCGCAGGCGTGGCATTATGTTGCTTGCCCGCAGAGTCAACAACAATTTTTTGCTGGCTTTGCTCAACGCCCAGGCAAGGCTCCGCTGCGGAGACCTCGCCAACGTTGACATCTCGCAGGTACGTCCGCCGATACCCGGCGCATTCGCCTGCCAATCGCACTTGTCCACTGGCAGGTATCGCCCTCAGAGTCGCGACTCACACAGGGGCCAGCATCCCAGACTCTGTCCGCATAATGTGCCGCCTTCGCGGTCGCGCATGCAAAACGCATGCACGCAGTGTATGCACATCCCGCAGCCGACCAGCCTGCAGTCGAAATTCCCGATCCGCACACGCCTGCGGCATGGAACAGCATGAGATACTGGACGCAATGCATGAGACCATTGCAAGGAGCTACCTGGACTTGGAAATGGTCCTCGAAGACTTCATGTTCGTCTTGCTCAGCATACGCTTCTACATGCGCATTGTTGCCTTCTGCATGGTCATGATGACCCTGTTTGCATTTGCGGCCTTTTTGCAAACCTTGCCCTCTGTCTTTCAGACAGAAGATTTTTTAACAGCATCGCTGCTGCGAGCGCATCAGCATGCCGCGACTTTGCACGCAGGATGACCATGCCTGGACGCATTAAAACACTACTGCCGCTTGCTGTGTGATGACACCGACCAAGTGATCATGTCTATACACAAGCGGTACTAAGGTGACCGCCTGCATATGCGCCAGGCTCAGTGGATTGCCAGGGTTGCAGCCAATGCATGTCAAACATGCGGTCTCCGCAGCTAGACTCAAGGTTCTAATCCTGGCCACCCTCCATTTCCGCTCACTAGCATGGCTCTGGTTGCAGAAGCTGACGCATGCCTTGATTCCATCGAGGATATCGAGGAACTCACCCCGCGCCAATGGCCCCAGTGCCACCGCGCGGACGCTTCGCCTTCCCGCAGCCTGCAAGAAGGCTTTGCACAGCTGCTTGACAAGTGGATGCGCCACCCAGAGCATCGCATTCGACTCAAATGCATCAATCGCATGGGGCATCTTTGCAACTTCCTGCTTGACATCCTTTGCATTTTGGGAGTGCACGGCATGACTTTTTGCATAGCACGCTTGCATTCCCTGTCAACTTTCTTCGTCGACTACCTTCGCATCGACCCCCATTTGGACATGGACCGCATGCTTCAGAACCGCAAAGGCATTTCGGCGGGCTATCGCATGGCCGGCAAGTACCTGGCCATTATCCAGCCTTTCTCCGCACTGTTGTCGAATGTCAAATTTCGCTCTAGGCACAGCATGCATACAAACATGCAACCATGCTTAGAATTGCTTCGCGAGTGGGAGGCATGCCTGATGATGGAGGACATAGCTCTCACCATCCGCTCCAGCATCGCGTTGCTGGAGAGCATCAACTCCTATGTCCACATGCTTCCAATGCCCCGCAGTGCGCATTTCTTGCAATGGTCAGACAGGCACCACGAGTTGGCAGAGCTGGCCGACGAGTGGACTCAGTGCATGCCCAGCCCCTCGCAACCGGAGCCCAGCTCAGCTTCAGCTTTTCCGCCAGGCCTGCCTCAGCCCGCCTCGCAACGCCATGCAACGTACTGCATCAGGTTCCAGGCCGACAATTTTTACGATAAAGCATGCAAAGCAACCCACGTGTGCAGCGTGCCAGATTGCACGGGGAATCAGGATTAAAAGCATGCGCCGCAGACTTGCGCAGACTGTTTTTCCAACTCTCACACTGCATGCCCTGAAAACACGCACCCAAGGTGTGGACACTCCGCGGCATGCAGACATCGACCTCCTCACGTGAGCCTTGTTACGCTGATAGCATCGCATGTTGCAGCATGTCCAGCTGTCACGGTCGCATGACCCATTTCTTGCCCGTTTCAGCCTTTTTTCTGCCATACAGCAACAGTGCCCGCTTGTTACGCCTGCTTTGTCCAGCATCCCTCGCCATGGACTTGCAGCGCATGGTGGCGGAGAACCAGAACAATCCCGCATTCTTGCAGGAAATCATCCGCATGCTGGCGCAGACGCAGTCCGATGCAGGGTCGGTGCAGCCAGAGGACGCATCCAACGCACCGGGTCCATCCAACACCGACCTCCTCGACTTTTCGGACCCGCATGTTGCACCGACCCCCGAGCATGCATCCGCAACAGCGGAGCCCAGGTGCAAGGCAAAGCCAGCAAGCTTGCTCCGCCCAGACCCCCCGGAGCTCCCCGAAGACTGCATCCCGGCGCATGCACCGGAGGTGAAGGAGTCCGTGCCGCTGGAGCCGGCTCCAGAAGAAATCAGCATGCCCGAGCCCCCGCATGTCAGGGCACCGTGGGCTCAGCTCACAGAAGAAGAGCGAGAAGAGCAACTCGCCAGAGAGGAGCAGCCTGAGCATCCCTGGCATGACCGCATAGAGGGCACGCCAGACGCTTTGCGCCGCAACCGCATAGATCCAGAACCAAAGCCAGCTGCAGAACCAGAGCCTGGACCCGCACCATGCATGTACAAAGCACCGCCCACGGGGGCCAAATTCCCTGCATGCCGACCGCTCGACACGCCGCATAATTGGCCCCCACAGGAAGGCGACCCTCGCCATCAGCCGCCTCTGCATGGGTTCCCGTGGTCGCACGACGGGTCCTATTGGGCAAACTACTGGCACCTCCGCGAGGTGCCCGACGAGGCTACCCGCTGGCATCCCGCCACGCATTCCTACAGCATCGACCCAGCATATGCCGCCAACCAACGCATTGCGGCATACAGCATGCATCACCCCGGAAACCCGGGTGCAGGTTCCCGTCCAACGCCACTACCCGAGATGCCAAAATGGCAACAGCGGGCCGCATTTGTTCAGCAGCTGGACGCATGCATACGCATCCCCTCGGTGCGTCTGCCCCGCACCATGCGTCGCATGGAGATGCAGGGCCGCGGACTACGCATGTTGTACCTCGATGACAACAACCGCATCAGCTGCTGCCTGCCATGTGCAAATTCCGCATGCCCTTACGATGCAGTGTGCGGTCAATACGTGGTCGACACCGCCACGGATACGCATGACAGGCATCGCTGCAGCGGGTGTGTCGCGGACGCCCGCGATCTCAACCGCTGATGCATTGCACGCATTCGCATTTTGCATCAGCCCAACAGCATGGCATGCATGCAAGCTACCGCACTCCCTGCCGGGGCACGTACAGGCATTTGCCGTGCATTTCAACAGCAAGCCGGGAAAAAAGAACATTCACCATGCAAGTGGAGTCATGTTTCCAGCAAGCCTCTCTAAACCAGGGTCGCATGCATCCGACTCTCCAGGTACGAACAGACCGACTTCTAGGTCCGCATCCAGGCCTCCTCGAGGCCGCGTCACGCGCCTACACGCAGCAGGCATTCACGTGACGCGTTTGCATTCCATGCCACGGCATCTCTGCCAATGCCCTGTTGCGCAGGTTCAATCTTTGCCACAGACACAGTTTCCCGCAGTTTCCCCTCGATCACGCCCATGCCATGGCGCGTTCGTGACCACTGGGGGTCGGCATGGTCAGTGAAAAGGCCGCTCGATCAGGATGCCGACAGTGAAACGCAGGAGTCCCACAACTCGGAGCACCCCTTCATGCAGCCAACCGCAAAGCCGAAGCCGGCGCCAAAACTGAGGCCCCGTCATAGCATGCATTCCAGTCCGCATGCAACAGCAAGCAGCGCTCCACATCCGCTTGCCGCCCAGCCACGTTCCGCTGAACATGCACCAACGCTAGCAACCGGTGCTCCGGTAGGCGTGCACATGTTGACGCATCCGCTTCGGCCCCCGCCCCCATTTAACCAGCCCAAAGCTCAGCCTGCACCAATCCTCGCCCGTGGAGGCCTGCCAGTGACGCAGCCGTCACCTCTTTTCCCATGGTTTGCAGAGCATTGCCACCCGTTGCCACGACCGCCTTGCAGGCCGCAGCCCCGCAGCATTTGCCAGGCACCCAAACCGCATTCAGCACTCCGGCGCGAACCAACGGCGGCACCTCTCAGCTCCGGTCCCTTAGACCTCAGGTCAAGGGCCCAGCCAGGACGGGCCGTGGCCCCTCGTTTCCGACAGGCCAAACTCGGTCCGCATGCACAGAGCCAAGCCACTCAACGCGAGAAGTGCATTCAAGACTGGCAGGACCTGCTAGCACAAATTGGATCCTGCTCAATCACCTTTGTGGCCGCAGCTGCATCTCAGGACCCGTACGCGGCCTTCGAGGCGTCGCTCCGTGCATACACACCGTCCACCATTGCCCAGTACTTCAGGTGCATACGCGCCTTTTTGGCATTCATCGGAGCACTTGGCTTCGGCGTGGGAAACTTGCTTCTCGTGCACCTGGTGGACCTTTTGCATGCCTGCGAAAACTCCAAGCTGGAAGACCGCAGCAGCGTACGCATAGCACCTAGACCCATGCTCAAAGCACTTTCTTGGCTTGCCCGCATAGGTCAAATTGAATCGTTAGCTTCTCTTCTCTCCAACCCGCTTGCAAAAGCCTTCGCTTCCCCTCAGCAGCCTCAGGAAAGAAAGGAGGCTCTGCCTCTGCCACTGGCAATTCTAGCATCCTGGGAGCGTAAAGTTTGTGCAGCCGACTGCACGCATAACCGGCGCATCACGCTGGGCGCATTTCTCTTGGCGGCCCACACAAGCATGCGGCTTGGGGACATGCAGCGCATCAAAATTAAAGAGATCAGTCTTACTCAGCATGCTCTGCGAGGATCATGCTGGGCGACAAAGACTACAAAACTAGGACAGCCTTGGGCATGCACTCTGTTCGGCCTCACAGGACGCAGTGCACAATCCTCTTGGGTAATAAAATGGCTCGAGAGCCTTGGCGAAGCGGTCACTCAAAGTATTTCAGAGCCCTTCAGCTTGCCCGAGCCAGATTTCATCATGCCCGTGTTCGCATGCATTGACGAAAAAACGCACCCTAAGTTCTCGGGCCCGCTTCCATACACGCAGGCCTTGTCGTTGCTGCGCTGGGCAGTGCAAGTCCCTTGGGAGCCTCGCACTTCAGCATGCCTCAACTCAGACGAGGCGCATGCATATACGCTGCACAGCCTAAAAGTGGCACTCTTGAGCGCTTCTGCCCAACTCCGCTTGCCAGAGGAGTCCAGACGCCAGCAAGGGCATCACCGCATTAATTCGGTGCAACTGTACAGCCGCGACGACACAATCGAAAGCCTCTGGGTGCAAGCACAAATCGCAGCCGCACTCATCCGAGGCTGGCGACCCACTCGCCCGCAATCCAGGGGAGGTCAGCATCCAGTCTTCGAGCCGCTTTTCCGCGTTGATGCACAGCCCATCCCAGAGAGCATAAATTTACTGGACCTTCCCGCACCGCTCCGCATGTTCACCTACGTCAGAGAACAGCAAACTCAACCTTGCATGGCAGACCCAGAAGCATGGGCAGTGCAGGACATTCAGTCGTCAGACAGCTCCAGCGCACACGAATCAGGAGAAGAGTGCCCAGATGAAGCACCTCCTCCGCGATCATCGTCGGCACTCTGCTTGGTTCAACTCACTACCGGGGCAGCAGTGCATGCAGTATACAGCTCCCCGGAGCACCTGCAATCCGCTTTTTGTACAGCGTGCGGCCTGGGGATCCAGGTACCAGTGCATCGCATTGATTACTTAGGCCAAGAGCACTTATGCAAGCATAACGCGTGCCAGCACGCATTCTCGCTTATGCCGTAGCACAAAAAAGTTTCACTTGCAGGTGACCGCCATGAGTGTTGGGCGAGTGTGCAGACCCGCCCCCAGGCCGGAACGTCCACAACGCGATCATTGTCGAGACCAGCAGGCCCGCACCCCAGCTCAGTGCAGGCATTTCCGCAGGCGTTTTGCACACTTGACACATTTTTTCTTGTTGCAGCGCCACCAGCTATTTTCTGGCTGACTGACAGTTCTCAAACCAATCCTCCTCTTCGGCCCAGCATGGCGGACGCAGGGAACAAGTGACATCGGCCGAAGCCATGCGCAGTTTGCTGTCAAGCGCTCGGGTGCCAGACATGCTGGTCGAGCATATCCTTGGCCTGGGATTTGAAGACATTGCAGATTTCGCTTACGCTTACGCCGATGCATCCGATCTCAGCAAGCTGTTGGACGGCGTGCCTGCTGAAACGTGGACCTCCATGGGAGTCACGGATCCAGAGCACTCGATACCTGCGGCACGCATTAGGAGAGCTTTTGTCATGGCCAAGGCATCCGCTTCGCAAGAATCCTTGGCCCTGACGCCAACAGCATCCGGGTCGCATGCAGGACAGGTTTTGCCCGGTCCGCAGGCATCACCCGCAATCGCATGGGCAGAACATCTGCCCCCCAAGCTGAGCCCAGAAGTCGTGCAGGACTTAGTAGACAAGTTCCAAAAGAACTACCCCGGCGAGCTGTTAGGTCCAGACAGCATGCCTAGCATCCGCCTTTTAAGCATGGTCTATGACATGACCAAATCCAAGCATTTCAAATGGATCCCGTGGCAGTTGAGACTCAGTGCACGCCAATACCAAGAGGCCATGGAAGCACGTTCACATAAAGTAGCACGCACCGAAGCACAGCTACTGACGCATGCATTCTTTGACGAAACCCAGAGGTCAGTGTGGAGGGCAGAGCACTCACGGCTAGCTGGCTGCATCGCACTCAACAAGTGTTCCGCAATGCATTGGCCCTGTGCCAAGCCGTGCACCTGCTGAACGCCAAGGCATTGGATCAGCAAATTGCCAGCATGTGCCTCACGCAGCCAGACCCCGCACTGTCCCTGCGCACAGTCACGACCTCAGAACTCTTGCATGCAGATCGCCAGATTTGGGGCACAATCGTGGACCTTCTGCATCGCAAATGGTCCATGGACGACGCCTTCCATGAACTCACGCATGGCCGCATGGAGATCCATTCGCTCCTTATGCTGCGACCTAAAATCTCCAAAGCCATGCCTGCACTGCCTCCCGCTAAACGGGGCCAACTGACTCCCAAGCAGCCCAAACGGCCCGCCAGCCGGCCGCAAAAATCCGAACCGCCGCACAAGAAAGGCAAAGGCAAGGGAAAAGGAAAGTCCAAAAACGCCTGGGCTACCTCGCACAATGGAAAGCCTATTTGCCGCAGATTCCAAACAGGGACGTGCTGCGCGATAAAAGGGTGCCAGCAGACGCATCCAGCATCCCAGCACGCATCAAACCACACATGAAACAGTCCGACGGAAGTCCCGGCAACTTCCCCGGACGGTGCAGTACCGCATCCAATGTGCCCAATCCCGCATGCCAACCAACACCTGCAGACGCCAGAGCATCGCATACGCCCAGGGGAGGACTATTGCTGGACGTTTTCGCAGGAGTGCGTGCACCAATTTCCGCCGCAGCAGACCAACGAGGCCTGGCGCGCTTCGAAGCTTTTGACCTGGACGCCAATCCTCAGCACAACATTCTGGATGACGCATGGTTTGAACTGCTTCTACGCATATGCTGGTCGGGCAGCGTTAGTTTGTTAACCCTAGCACCGCCGTGCAAGGAATACTCCCGGCTCAAGCTTAGGCCGGGCGGCCCCAAAGCGCTGCGCACGCCTTCATGCATGCTAGGAGTGCCCAATTTGTCACCAGCAGAACTCTCTCGGGTTCGCGACAGCCGCGAAATCCACAGAAGAGGACGAGAGCTATTCAAAGCAGTAGCCTCGCAAAGTGGCGTAGCAATCTTCGAGCAGCCACCATCCAGCATGGCGTGGTTAGAGCCGGAAAATTTCCAGTGCTTACAAAACTTTCACGGACACCTCGCATGGGTGGATGCGTGCCAACATGGCATGCTGCTCTCCAAATCATGGTGCTTCGCCAGCAATAATGCATGCATCCAGCACATGGCAAGCAGATGCACGCATCAACAGAAGCACGCCAGCATAGCTGGAGTTCAGGGCAGCTCAGGCCAGTACCTGAGCACGCTTACAGCCGAGTACCCGGCAAGTCTCGCAGCAAGTTTGATCAAACATTGCGCATTCAAAGTGAGCACGCAGCCCGAGGTCCGCCGCTTAAGCAAACCCTCCCCGCTTTCACTGCACCCCGCGCGCCTGCGGGTATGCGACGGAGCTGGCATGCATTCACCTGCAGACCACTCAATCCCTCAACCAAACCACCCGCTCACCATAGTCGCACGGGCCTGGCTACATTGGCTAAACGAACAAAAACTCATCCCAAAAATTCTGGCCCATGTGGGCTCCGGCAACGCATCCCCTCCTCTCTCGGAACAGCAATCCGAGGAGGCAGCACGAATAGCATTCCGCGCCATGAGCATGCCGTGCCCATCCGAGCTTGCACCCGATGAAGGACAGCCGTACCGCCTATCACTTTTGCATGCCCTGGCGACGGCATCCAATGACCCCGACCTCAAACTAGTGCCGCTGCTGGCAGAAGGCGTGCCAACAGGGGCTGTGTCGGAGTTGCCGCGCAGCATGCAGTGGCCGCCAAAACCCCAGGCAGACCTGCCTAGTGAACTCACCGAGTGCATCGGCAACTGGAAAGCCGCTGAAGCGGAACCAGAAACAGTGTCCGCCTTGCTAGAAAAAGAAATTGCAAACGGATGGGTCATTCGTACCAGCATGTCCATCGAACAAGCCAGACAGCATTGGCATAAAGGCATAGCAGTCGGGAAGCTCAACGTCGTGCATGCTGAAGGCAAAGACCCGCGACTAGTCTTAGACAGCACTGTGTGTGGGGTGAACCCCAAGTGCGCAATTCCCGAACGCATCAGCCTGCCAATGGCCTCAGACGTGCGCTTAGCCTTCCTCCCCGAGGACACGCACTCGTCCTTTGCGGGGGCAAGCTTTGATTTCAAAGCAGCGCATAAGCAGATCCAAGTGCACCCCAGTGAACATGGCCTGCTTTTGTTTCGGGTTGCCGATGTCCTGTACCATTATAGAGTGTGCCACTTCGGAGCACGCTTCTCTGCATACTGGTGGCAGCGCGCCGGAGCATTCCTCCTGAGACTACTGCACGGCATTTTGGGACTGCACCCGCATCGCGCATGGTTGTTCGTAGATGACCTTTTAGCCGCACTGCGTCGCAATGACGCAGACGCGCAGCTGGCCCTCATGGTCATGTTTTTTGCAGCCATATCGGCCCCGATCTCCTGGAAGAAAGTTCAATTTCAGGACAACCTCACACGGTGTGGGTGGCGCATTAATTTCCTGCACGAGACCATCGAACTCACGCCGGAAAAAACCATCAAATTGAAAGGACAGTTGCACGAGCTGCTCAAAGCAGGGAAGGTCAAGCGAAAACTTCTAGAGCAGGTTCTAGGCCTTCTCATTTGGGCTACCAGCCTGAGCCCCGAACTCAGATCCTGGCTAGCGCCATTGTACACAGACCTGCACTCGCCGCCAGGTTGCATGCTCTCTGTCCATGCGCGTTTGTGGCCATCTTTCCTTTCAGCATTAGACGCCAAAGCCGTGCTCAAGTCAGCAGTGCATGGCATTTTTATGCCGCTAGGCTCTAAAGTTCTAGAGTTCCAAGGGGCATGCATTCGCACGCCAGCCGACCTGCCTCGCGTTGTGCCTAGCCACAAATCCGCTTGGGTGCGCATAGCGGACGCATCCGCAGAGCACACTCGCCTGTCCAGGATGAGCAAACACAGCGTAGAATGGTTGCTGCAATGCTTCCATCTAGACCTCGCATGCCCGCTGAGAAGCAAACCAATGCTGGCTTGCAAGGCAGCCGCGGATGCATGCGCCGAGGGCAGTATAGTGGGCATAGGAGGTTGGTTCATCTCCAGCAACTCCGTTGCGTGGTTCGCAGAGACATGGCAATTCCAAGAAGTCCAGGAACAATGGCCATGCCTGACCAAAGAAGCCCAGCGTTACATCGCATGCTTCGAAACCCTGGCCCAACTAGCACTCATGCGTATCGCATGGTCCTGCGAGGGACAAGGCGTGCATGGCATTTGCATGCCCACAGGGACAGATAACACAGCTTCCGAAGCCGGTGTTAATAAGCTGTTCACCACTTCTTGGCCCTTACAAGTCTTTGTGCAACTTGTTGCTGCCTGGGCCCATAAGCACAAATGGTCCGTGATCGCGTCACACATCCCAGGGAAACACAACATCTGGGCAGACCAGCTTAGCAGAGGTAATACCTCCGCTTTCCAGGCTCGACCAGAAGCCAGAGTGCGCTTCAGGCCGCATGATTTCTGGCCTCACGCATCAGCTCTCACGCTTCACCCTGCGGACGCACCGTGGCGTGGCTGCTTCGCAAACGCACTAAAGAGGGGGTAAGGTGATTTGACCGTTTGCTTAGAACTCTAAAGTGGGGGTATTCCGACAGGCTCCGCATGAGATGCAGGAAGATGGAGTGGACGCGCATCGTCACTCCACCTGCATCTCAGAGCCTGCACTTCTAAGCAACGCTCAAGTAAAAAAGCGCGTATCGAGTTTGCTCCGGTCGGTTGCTTTTTTCCCTGCATGTCCCTTTAGGCTTGAAGCAGTGACCAAGATTCTAACGCTAGGGGTTTGTCTTTTCCCCTGTGTTTTAATCTTGGTTGAATCTTCGGCCGCGTGGCCATTTCTGCTTCAAGCCTTTTGGTAAGGGACATGCCTGGAGGGTTTGACCCCTCTTTCGTTCTTTTTTGAACCCACCCTCCCTTTCACGGCCCAGGTGGCATCCAGCCTCCACAAGGCCTGATTGAGGGACGCATGCACCCGCATGAATGGAAGCTGGTCAGCTCCCAACATTTCGTTGGCTTACTGCATCTCGCTGCTCCCGCAGGACCATTTCGAGCATACGCAGCGAGGCCCACGCAGTGCACGCAATCGCACATTGACGAATGCCATCGGCATTCTGTCCGGCCCGGACTGGCCCTCTGCAGGAGGACGCATCCTCCCATGCACACTCATGCACGCATTGCATATATGTGCAACATACCCCTTTTTGTTTCACACCCCATGGGTAAAACACCCTGTGTGATGGTCGAACACGCAATGTTGACCTGAGGGGGTATTCCGACAGGCTCCGCATGAGATGCAGGAAGATGGAGTGGACGCGCATCGTCACTCCACCTGCATCTCAGAGCCTGCACTTCTAAGCAACGCTCAAGTAAAAAAGCGCGTATCGAGTTTGCTCCGGTCGGTTGCTTTTTTCCCTGCATGTCCCTTTAGGCTTGAAGCAGTGACCAAGATTCTAACTAAGCAAGTTCCATTAACAAGTTCCCGTGGCCATTTTTGAGCAAATTGGCCAGAGTGTGACGAACAAAGCGCTTGATTTCATCAGAGCAGTGACACAAGACATGCTGACGACGACCGATTGAAAGCTGGTTTTCTTGCGTTTCTAGACAATTGCAGGTGCAGCCATCCACGCGGCATGAAACCGAAGCCAAGGCTGGGCTACCGTGCATCATCAGCACCATCAAAACGCAAACCCAGCAGCAACATCAGCACGGCCAGCAAGGCTGTCCTGCCAGCATCAGCATCAGAGCTTGCGTTGGCTTGTCACCTATTCAGTTGCCCCTGCCTGCAAGCGGTCGGAGGACTGGACAATGACGGAGCTGGCTCCCCCACTCCGTGGCCTAGCCGGCCAGCGAGGATTCCTTGTCACTGCAAGCAAGAGCCAAGGCTGCTGAAGCCTGCGATCCTGCGCAAGCGTTCTGCGACCAGGCCCTGGCCTGGCAGCAACGCCTATTTGTTCAACCAGGCCCGGCATCGGTCACAGTGTCTTGCGTCCAGCGCATTCACGATGCCATGCCTTTCAAGCGCAAGCTTCCCCGCGATGAAGCTTTATTTGCAGCGGGCTCAGGGCAACCCAGTCCAAAGGCTCATTGCGCACCATGGTGCGGCGCTTGCGGGTCGTGAGCGGCTGCAGCGGGATGTGCGCCGACACTTGGGTTTTAAGTTTTCCCTCGCGTGTCATCCTTGACTTTTTGTTCTGAGAGCATGTGTGGTGTGGCCACACAAGTTGGAGTTGCGAGGAAAGCTTTGCGCTGCGGAGCTTGCGCATCCGCCACCGCTTGGTGATGGCCTGCGAGAGCGACAAGCGCATGCGGGGCTTCATCAAAGCAAATCACAAGCCGGACCTTCGTTTGGTTTAGCAAGTTGTTTAGCCTTCAACTAGTCAGGGGCGCGGCTTCAGGAAGTTGATGACTTGCTTGGGGCAGAGCTTGGGGGCCAGGATTTGGCAGCGAAGAACGTGGCAGGCAAAGCTTTTCGGACTCACGGAGATGGCGCTGCATCTTGGGCCAAATTCGCCCGCCACTATGCATGGGTTTGCCCGTTTACGATCTGAACAAAATCAATGCTCTTGCGCCTTTGCCCTGCCAGCCGTACTCGGGCGCAGGATCCAACAAAGGCACGGCAAGGGGATCGTGCGTCGTAAGCAGGTCTTGTCATTCCACCTCTTGGCAAGGCTTGCCGGTTGAGCTGGGCCTGCAGGATGCAAGGACCAGCGCAACGTGTTTCCCTCCATCCAGAAGTGGCTGGCCAAAAAGCGGCCGCGGGCCTTCATCCTGGAGAACGTCAAGAACTTGAGGACCGGAAGGCACAAGTGGTTTTTCAGACAGATCAGTCGCCAAGGGCCGCCTACTACCATGCCACACACCAGGTCCTGAACTCAAAAGACAGGCCAGACAGCGCTGCATGGTAGAAGGCGGTAGGGCGCTCATTGACCGTTGCTAGGCAAAAGCCGCGTTGGATTCGTCATGTTGCTGAGCCCTGGCCAGAACCGCGAAAGAGTGTACATCGTCGGCATCGCGCGGCGCCACATGTCAACCAAGACCAAGTTCCAGTGGCCATCCCGTGGAAAACCCACCGCCCTCAAGAGGATCTTGGATTTGCACAACAAGAACCATGTCCCCGTCAAGCTTGACGGAATAACGGGCGCAGCACAACCTGGACCGCCATCAAGAAGTGGAGCAGGCCAAATGATGTTTAGAAAAGCATGTTTTCCAAAGGGGGTAGACATGTTCATCTCCCTGAGAGGTTCTGGGACCGGCGCATCATTGTTGAATTGGGCGCATCGCCGAGCAGGCCGAACCAGCCCTGCATCACGTCCACCTCCTCTGGTCAGTTGTCTCGGAAGGCGGCTGAACAGCAACGTGTTGCTGCGGGCTCAAGGATTCAATCTGAAAAGGACTGAGCACGGGATGCTTTCACGCGCTCAGCTCGGAAAAGCAGTTGGGAACGCTATGACCAGGTCGGTGCTTCAGCGGCTCATCCGCCAGGTGCTGAATGCAACGGGGCAACATGTTCCCCAGCCCTCCAAAAGGCGGCCAGTGGAAGGCCAACAGGCTTGGGCGCGTTCTGCCAGCGCCGTGTGTCTGTCTGATTGCCCGGATGCTCAGCACGAGCCAGAAAAGAATGCAATGTTTTGGCGGGGGTGAACAAAAGACCAGTTCTTTTGAAGCTTGTGACAATGAGGCGCGTCTTCGCCCGAGTCGCCACTTGCTGAGATTCCGGGAGAGGCGTGCCACTTGCGAGCCTTCCGCCTGGCAACACGCTACCTTAAGTCGTGGCAAACTGCTCTAACTCCACTGCAGTGGCAGCAAGTCTTAAAGTTTAGGCCATCGTCTTTGCGCAACCATTGAGGCCGCGCCAGCTTCCACATAGCTCCCCAGAGAAGCAACGCTCGCGTTTTAATAGTAGCAGTAACATTGGTCCTAGTGAGAAGCATTGTGGCCAACCCGTTCCTAGGCAAAGTGAGGGTTCCAACGCGCGTCCTCACTGATTCACAAGTTGTGAAGCTCATGTCACGCACCACAGGCTGACGTGCGACGAACACTCACTTGTTCCGAGCACCAGGCAATTTTCCATTTCAGAAACATCTTCTATGTGTTCCGGCGCGCTCGTGCAACAGCACGCGGGCGCTATCCAAGCGGCTTGCGCGCCTTTCCAATACGCGCTTCGGGCCCGGGCAGGCGCCGAATCCCTTGCCCGGGCAGCGCGCGCGGCCTGTGAAGTAGACGCGCGCACCACCGTGCTCAGTGTGGATGGGGTCGGGGCGTTTGACCATCTCACGGGCCAGCATGTTGCACGGCCTGCGATCCTCGCCTGGCAGCCCTCCTGCCGTTCGCAGCCCAGTTCTACGCTGAGCCAAGCACGTACCTCTTCTACGATGAGGACGGGGTCGCGCACGACATAACGCAGGCTGAAGGGGGCCGCTCATGCCGGCTCTGTATGCCCTCGGGCAGCACCTGGCGCTTCTCCAGGCACACAGGGAGTTGCGTATCGGCGAGGATCTCTATGCGCGACGTCCGATGCTTTAGGCATCGCCTTGTGGGAGCGCGCCAACGTCCGCCTCCACTTGGGCAAGACACGGGCATGGAACGCAGCGGGCGAGGAACCCAGCTGCTCACGCTTCCCCCCCAACGCGCGCGCCGCCGCCTGCACCAGACATGGGCGCGAGACCGCGCTGAGACACAAGGCCTGGCAAAGCCACCCAGACGCCGTTTTGCACACTGGACCCCAGTTGTTTTGATATTTTTTGGACCGGCCCCGACAAGGAGGCTCAGCTACGCAGTGTGTGGCTCCCGCCGCGTAGCCCAACAAACAGCCGAACAAAACCAAGGGCAACCCAAACAGGAAAGCAGACCACCGCAAAAAGAAGGGGGAGAGCCGCGCAAGAGTTTGGGCACTTCGCACCAGCGGAATCAAAAGTTCAGCTGTTGAACCTGCCCCAAGTGTGGCCAGCGCGGCACACCTGGCAGCGCCACATACTTGCAACCGCGATGCGATGACACTGGACTTCTGGAAAGCCAGGTCGCTGCAGCCAGGGTTCCTGAGCAAGGTCCTCATGGCATCCAAGTCAGCCCAGATCCAAAGACGCCATCAGAGCTGCGCAGCTTCCCGGCACGGTAATTTGCTCTGCGGGACCAAGGTGCTTTGCACAGCATACCCAGCCCTTCTTCTGCACGGAAAAAGGCGCGGAGGGAAAACAAATCTGATCGACACTTTTGAGCAACACTTCTGAGCGACACTTTTTCTGATCGACTTTTCTGAGCAACACTCGACGCTTCTGATTGACACTTCTGAGCAACACTTATTTCACTTCTGATTGGCACTTCTGATCGACAGTTTGAGCAACACTGCTGAACCACACTTCTGATTGACACTGATGAGCAACACTTCTGATCTGAGCAACACTGCTCAATTGACACTTCGGAGCGACACTTCGGAGCAACACTTCT
The DNA here is from genome assembly GCA_963377175.1 of Effrenium voratum. Taxonomy (NCBI): domain Eukaryota; class Dinophyceae; order Suessiales; family Symbiodiniaceae; genus Effrenium; species Effrenium voratum. Next base: position 280,413 of record CAUJNA010000108.1, read on the forward strand.
GATCGACACTTCTGATCGACACTTCTGATCGACACTTCTGATCGACCCCTGACCGACACCTTTGATTGGCAGATCTGAGCAACACGTCTGAGCAAACACAGGCACACACACACACACATGTAAGCGACGCTTTTGAGCGACGCTTCTCAAAAACACTTCCGGGCAACACTCTGAAAACACCTTTGAGCGACACGTCTGAGCCACACACGCTGAGCGACAATTCGAGCAACATTTCTACACACGTACCTCAGCGGCTCCTGAGCGACAATTCTGAGCGACGCCTTTGAGCAATGAACGATACCCCTGAGCAACACTTTTTGAGCACACTTCTGAAGCTTCCGAGCAACAGTTCTGATCGACACTTCTGAGCGACACTTCTGAGCAACACTTTTGACTGACACTTCCGAGCGACACTTTTGAGCGATACTTGTGAACCACAATTGTGATTGACACGACGTCTGATCCACAATTCTGACCTGATCAATAGTCCTAGTTCTGAGCAACACTTCTGAACAACACTTCTGACAACATTGTGATACTTCTGAGCGACACTTTTGAGCGACACTTCGGAACAACACTTCTTATCGACGCTCCGAAAGACACTTCTCTGATCGACACTTCTGAACGACACTTCCGTCTCCACACGCGCGCCGCGCCACAGCGAGAGCGATTCGACCCACCCAAAGTGCGCAGAGGTTTAGTTTGCGCGTTCAAGATGTGCTGTCGGAAACACGGCGCGGTGGTGCGGCTGTGGCTCAAATGAATGTACCAAAATTGCACCTTGGTAAATGGAACCAAAGACTAAAACCCGCGTAAGCCTAGCTCTTTAATTTTGAGCCACACCCGCGTTCTCAAGGGGCCCGGCCCGCGACCGCAGGGCGCCAGACTGCAGGCAAGCTGAGCGATGATTGCCGAGCTCGTGAAGAGCTCTCTGGTGCCGCAGCAATGGCTCACCCACGCTACCTTGTCATCTACGGCATATCTCCATCGAAACATGAAGGGAATAAAGTGGAACTGAACGGGAAATGAAAGGGGAGCAAAATGGAGAAGGAGGGAAGTGAAAGGGAAATGAAGCGGAAGCGAAGTGGAAATGACAGCACGAGAGAAAAATCCATTCCCCTTTCATTTCCGCTTCACTTCATTTCCCCCTTCAGCTCCTTCTTTCATTTCCGTTTGGTTCCCCCTTCATTTCGCCCTTCATTTCCATCTTTATGTTTCTTTCATGTCCCGTTCACTTCCCCTTCACTTCCTCCTTCATATCCACCTTCATCTCCCCACTTCCCTTTCACTTCTCTAGCATTTCCTTTTGTCCCTTTCATGTCCGCTTCAGTTCCTCCTGATTCGCATTTAAATTCTTCTTTAGTTCCCTCTTCATTTCCCCTTACATTTCCATTTCATTCCTTTTCATCCCCTCTTCAATTCCCCTTCACTCTTCATTTCACATTATTTCCCTCTCGTTTCCTTCCGTTTCATCCGCTTCATGTCCTACTCATGTCCTCTTCATTCGCTTTGCTTCTCTCTTCGTTTCCCCTTCGCTCCCATCTTCGCCCTTCACTTCCCTCCATCTCCTTTCATCTTCCCTTCACTCCCCTCCTGTATTTCCCTATTCTCCTCGTCATTTCCCCCTCGTTTCGTTTCATTTCCTTTTTCATTCCCTTTCCATCTGCCCTTCATTTCTCTAGCACTTCCCTTCATTTCCCCTTCATTTCCTCTTCAATTCTCTTAAGAAATGACGGGGACATGAGTGGTGCATGAAGAGGACGTGAGATGGAAGTGAACGTGAAATACAAAGACAATGAAGTAAATGAAAGGGGTGTGAGTCTGAAAAGAAAACGAAGGGAAGAAGAGGCAATGAGTGGGGAAGCGGGAAATGAAGGGAAATCAAGGGGAAATGAAGCGGAAATGAAGTGCGTGAATGGGAAAGAAATCGGACATGAAGAGGGAAGATGGGAGCGAAGGGGAAACGAAGAGGACAGAAGAAAGGAAATGAAGAACATGAAGAGAACATGAAATGAACATGATGGGAAATGAAGAGGAATTGAAGAAGAAAATGAAGAGGAATTGAAGGGGCAATGAAGGGTAAGTGAGGAAATAACAGGGAGAATGAATAGGAAATGAAAAGGGAAACGCTGGGAGATGAGGAAATGAAGTGGAAACGAAGGGGAAGCGAAGAGGGAAACGAAGAGGGAAACGAAGAGGGAAACGAAGAGGGAAACGAAGAGGGAAATCAAGGGAAGTGAAGTGAAAGTCAAGGGGAGCGAAGGGGAATTGAAAGGAAAATGAACAAGAAATGAAAGGGAGTGAAACGAACATGAACAGGAAATGAAGAGGAAATGCAGGGAAAGGGATCAAAGGGGAAATCAATTGAAATGCGCTCTTTTGGAGAAAGGGGTCAGCGGATATCTTTCGCTGTTGGTCTAAATCAATCTCTGATTGTTCTAGCTTCCCATCTAGCTTCCCCTTTTTCTCTCTATCTCTATGCTCTATGTTGTCTATTTTAGCTATTTTATGTCTCTCTTCTAGCTATCAATTTATCTGGAAGGCGAGCCCGACCTCGCCGATGTCCTTGCTTTGGCTGGCCCGTCCGAGCCCAGCCTTCTGCCTTTGCGCGGCTAGTCGCAGCGTCGGCGCGCGCGCTTGGCTTGCCTTTCTCGGCGGCCATTTCGGGTGAGGGGGGTTCCGGGTTCTCTGGACAGAAGAAGGCGTTGGGGGAAAAAACAACTTTGCATGCCAGGTTGGGCTATGATGATGATGATGACGATGATGATGATCCTGATGATCATCACTACACATCTCAAGCATCACCAGCAGTTACCGAGACGACCTGATGATACACACCCCGCGAAAGGGCCAAGCAACGGGCAGCCCAGCGGACGTGTCGTCGTCCGAAGCCTCGGGGCCCAAGTGCGGGTTTGTGCCCTGGCAGCGGAGGGGGCCGCCCGACTTTTTTGCTCCAGACCCCGCAGCGCCCAGGTCGTGGCTGTATGTTCCGCTCCTCTTGGACGCCGCGGACCTGCTCCAGGACAGGGCGTCCGCAGCCTGGCGGTGCCATCCCGCGTTTGCAGCGGCCTGGCCGACGTGGGTGACGCGCCTCCGGCGCGCACCGGCGGCGGCGCTGCCCAAAGAACGAGTGGCCATCGTGCTCCAACAGTCCGTCCTTGAGCGCCCCGGAGCCCTTCGCGACCGCGTGTGACCTGCCAATGGTGGTGCGCAGGCGGGGGGCGCGGGATGGTTATCTGGCAGCTGGTGCAGGACGCACTGCTCCACTTGCACGGTGGGCTTCGCAACTTGGAGCGCAGGCCTGGCAACAGCCAGCGGGTCCGGGGAGCCCAACAAAGGCCCCGCGATGCTAACCCGCCCTTTGCACAACAAGGAGCGGAGCGCGAACATCCGAAAGACGCGGACAATCGCACGGCGCCGCCGCCAGCGACCGCGACGTGCGAGAGATCCAGGCCGCGCCGGAGGTCCCGGCGGGGTGGACGCTGCTCCTGCTCGCGCCCAGAATGTTGCTCTGGGCGAGACACGCCTCACGCCAGAGGAGCTTGCGTGCCGAGCCCAGCTTGCCGCGGAGGGTCGGTGCCGACAACTACTCGATGTGGTGGCCGCAGCAGCGCAAGCCGCGCCCGCCACCAGGACCAAGCCATTCAGAAACCAGACCCGATGAAACGCCCCGCCGAGCTTGCGTTGGCGCATTTGGGCGAGCTCTCGGCGGCCAGCGCGGCCCTCACCGCCGCGCCGCTAGCCCCGGCCCACGCTGCCACACTCGCGGCTTTGCGGGACCCGGCGCGCCGGCCGCAGGAGCAACAAGTCCCAGTGCCTGAGCACATCCTGCAGGCGCAGCCAGCGGAGCCCCTCAGCCTGAACAAGGCAAGGTTTCTCCGGAACGTCCGCTCAAGTAGGCAGGGTGCACGGTTGAGCACATCCGTGTCCTCCTTGATGAGGAAACGGACACTGATTGTTTTCTCATCGCTGTTATTTTTTTGTGTTGCCCTTCGTGTTCCCTTCGTCCCGTGTCCTGTAAAATCTTGTCGTTGTTATTGTTATTCTTGTCGCGGTTTTTTTGGTGAAACACAAGGGCCCTCGCGTCCGGCGCCCAGCGGGCGTCGCGCATGACGTCGCCCTGCGGCGGCGCCCCGGCATCGGCGTCGCCAGCGTCGGGAGGAAGCGAGCTGAGGCTGGCCGCGAGCGCGCCCTGCGCACAGCCAGCAACTGCCCCCACCGGCGCGCGTATGCGGCGGCAACTTTTCCGCGCTGGGCTTTCGGGCTGGCGAGGGGCGAGGCGGTGCAGGAAGGCTTCCGTCTCGTCCCCCCAGCGCCCCCCAACCTCGAGGGCGACGACAACAAGGCGGCACCGCGCCGCGCCCGGAACTCCGGGTAGGTGCTCCGGCGTTTGTGGTCTGTTGCCTCCCGCAGGCGATCGCCGGGCTCGGCGTCGGCGCGGGGTCGGTTGGTCCCATCGCGCCGCACTGGGCTCACAAGCGTCGCGTCGACAGCTACCTGTACGCCGCCGAAACCGGCAAGCCCGTTCGCGACAACCTCGAGCCGTCGCACAACGGTTGAGGTCGCGAAGGAAAATGTTCGTCGCTACCCGCGCGCCAGCCTCGCGACAAACCCGGGCGACGGCACGCCAGTGGTGGGGCAAGCAGCCTGGTCACCGAGTGGGTCAAGGGCACCCCCGCAGCAGCATGCCCGAGGCTCCAGCAGCAGCGGCAGGCGCAGGCGACGGAGCAGGACACATCAAAACCGGCAGCGCGGCAGCGGCAACGCTACCGCCCGGCCCAGCTTGAGACAGCAGCAAGGCCCGAGACGCTGGATCGAGTTCGGTAAGTAGCGTCTCGGCGGGCGGGAGCAAGTAGTTGCTGCGCGGATGCGCGCACAAGAGGAGGATGAGCCACGCACTTTGCAGGTGGGGCACAGACGGGATGCGCTGTAGCAGCGCGTCGTGCTTGACACGCATGTCCTGGAGGCTGCGGGCTACAAACTCCGCATATTCACCGGCGTGCCCAGCACGGCAAGCCCTTTTTCCCCACACTGGCGTGCCCAGTACGGCAAGCCCTTGTTGGTCTGGAGCGCGCGCCCAATTGCCTGTCCAAGCAGTGCACTGTCTGCCGCGAGGGTTGGGAACCAGGGGCTGGTTGGGCACCTGTATGCCTTGCAGGACCCTGTCCCTGTCCAGCGCACGCTGACCCAACCCGCCCCCCGCAAAGACTGCCGACGTTGTGCTGGCACCTGGCGCCGATGAACCAGTTGCCACTGCCCGTGTCAACCATTGTCTGCGGCTTGCTGCCGCCCCCCCCCCGGTTGCAGGGGATTGTTTGCCCGCCGCAAACAGTTGGCTCTTTGTGCCTTTTGGCAGGGGGGGGCTGCTGCAGCCCGATGTTGACAACCAGTGGTCCACACACCCTGTCACGTCTGCATGCTGGCGCGCGTGCGTTCTTCAGCTCCCGTCTCCGGTCCCGGTGTCGCAGCTCTTTGCTGGTCTGGAAGCCTTGCAGGCCATCGCTGCTCATGATGGTCCGCGCAAGCCTACTTGCAAGCTGCCACCGCACACACGTTCTCCTACACTGTCTGTGGGTCTTAGAGCGGCGCTCAGTTGACGGAGGTTACATCCCTGCTTCGGCTCAGGAGGCTCTTTTGCAATTGTTTCTCGGAGCGCCGCATCGCTGGCCGTTTCCGTGCCAGCCCCGGCGACGCCATGCCCAACCCCCCGCCCGCGACTGTCTATACGACGGCGCCCTCTCGGCCTCATGTGTGGCAAAAGCTCGGTCTCGCAAAAACGGGCGTTAAGCGCGCAAACCGCGGAAAGCTGTCGCCCATGAGCCAATTGCCAGGTTCCCGCCGAAGCGGGCGGTGCTGCTTGTACACGGAGTTGCTGCCAACACGAGCGCTCGAGCCAGCACTGCCGGAGCAGGTTGCCGGTCGCTGCCGCCTCGCGCAGGCAAGGCGCGGCGAAGCTCCCGCACACATCGCTCTGGGCAGCACACAAGAGCATTGCACAGAGGAAAGCGAGGCGCGCAAGCCGCGGACTAGGAAGGCGGCGTAGTGCGGCGCAAGTGCCGCGCCCAGGCACGGCGCAAAAACAAGAGCAGGCCACGCAGACTGCAGGCCGGGCAGCTGCGGCAACCTTGCTCCTGTGTTCAAGGCGCTCCTACGCGCACGAGTCCCGATGGGGGTGCCCAAGGCAACCAACCCGCTGTTGTCCCCACGCCACGGGGCCAAGCTCCTCGATGCCAAACAGGGCGGCCCCCCCGGCGCAGCATGCTCCGCGGGGCCGTGTCGAGAGCAGACCCCGCACGCGGGCGTTGTGACAAATCTGATCGCAAGCCCGCTCGTGCAGGTGTCGGCGTGGCGGAGCGTGCGCCAGGCCGGAGAGGGCGCACAGTTCCCAGCAGCGCCCCGGCCAGCGTGGAAATCAAGAGCCTGGGCAGCAAGAGGTAGAGTTTCCACGTGCGCTCCACCAAAGTGGTTCACTTCAAGTTCAGTTCACCCGCTCCTGTGCTCCAAGCTGCGGGCTCGAACCCGACCTCCAAGCTGGAGGTCAGTACACTCCAGCTGTCGAGCCCGCGGCTGGGATCACAGGGTCGAGGAGGGCGTGAGCTCAACTTGAAGTGAACTAGTTCGTGTTCATGGGTTAAATGCGAAAAGAGGGGGTGGCTCGAACTCGCGTGTTCGGATCACAGCTGGTGCTCGAACTAGTTCATACCAGGTGATCCGAACTCGAACTCAAACTCGGGCCAACCCGCTCAATCGTATGAACACGAACCCGAACTCGAACTAGTTCACTTCAAGTTCAGTTCACCCCCTCCTGTGATCCGAGCTGCGAGCTCAAACCGAATTCGCACACCAACCAAACTAGTTCACTTCAAGCTCAGCTCACTCTAGCTGTGATCCACTCTAGCTGTGATCCCACGAAGCCAAACTCGAACTCGAACTGAACTCGAACTGGTTCGCCCCCCCCTCCCCGCTATCCGCGCTTGCAACCGAACCAAACTAGTTGGTTGCAGGCGTGCGAGGCCTGAGCCGCCAGCTTGTTTTCCCTAGTAGCATGGCGCGTCAGCTGCGCAATGGCTTCCCCCATGAGGCAGCACGAACTACTTGGATACACATATCTGACTCAAATGTTTAGAAAAAGTTTTGTGGCGCGCACACTCTTGCCCCGGAAGCCTCTTTGGAATCGCCCCGCGAGTCCCTGCACATCCCGTACCCTTCCAGGAATGCGGAGCCAGGAGAAATTGCTTCTTCTTTTGCTGGCAGTAAGTTCTACATGTCTCTCGCTTTCGGTGCGTGCCATGTTGCGCCGTTGTGTTTGGGTATGTCATTTTGTAGAAATGATGTTTCTTGGTAGCTGCTGCATGTCGTGAGTGGACGCTCCCAACTCTGCCACTACAATGACATTTGGACCAGCGTGTCATGAAAACGGAAAACGTTTTCTGTCGAATTCAGACACCCATTTTCGTAGATATGGCTTCTCCAAGCAACAGACATTTTGCAGACACACGGGGATTATTATTTCCAAAGCGGTGTGCCCGGCGTGAGAAGAGCAAGCGTTGTAGTTTGTTCTTTTGGTGTTTGGTGTCCTTGTGTTGCTGATTGGGTTGGGTTTAAAGCTGGGCATGAAAGGAGAGGCGCAAGTGTATTCAGATTTGCCACCCCAATGTTGTGCAGAATGCCGCATGTTTCACAACCCAACGCAAGCCTCAAAGCTCTCAGCAATTTTGCAAGCTCGAACTCACAAACAAGAGCAGCGCGACGCATGCGCATGTGTTAGACAATACTGACGGCAGTGAAAGCAACATTGAAAAGCGCGCAGGGGTCTTGACTGCTTGGCCCTTGGTGTTCAGTTTTTGCTTTGGAGGCTTGCAAGGCTGTTGAAGTTGACACGTTTGCTTGGCCAACAGGTTGTGCCGGATGGCCCCACTTCTGTCCGTGCAGGGCCAGGTCTGAGATTTCACTTGCGCTGTGAGTTTGCTCAGCGCATTTGTCCTGGGAGGTTACAGACCTTTTTGCTGCAGCTTTGCAGAATGCCTTCCCTTCGATTCGTCAGGAGGTCCTCGGCTCAAAATCACGTCTCACAAGCACGTCTAATGCCTTGCACGAGAACTAATTATCGCACTAATCGCACAGCCAAACTTGCACGAGCAAGCTGGCAAAGCCACACGACACGAAGGAAGTTAGTTGGTCTCTTAAGGCGGCGCGGTGGGATTGAACCCACATTGCGAAAATGACACCCTCTGCGGGGATTGGCGTGGTCGATGTGAGGACTCTTACGAGGTCGATGCGCCAAAAGCAGAGCAACTTGCACTGAACTCTTGGGCCGAGCGCTTTCCCGGAGCAACACTTGTACAGAGCTCGCAACACCGAAGATTATCAGTCGCAGAAGTAAGAAGGCATATAAACACGTGTGCGGTTTGGGCAGTCTGCGCAGAGACTGTTGAGCAACTTTCGAGGCTTAGCGTACCGTTGTGGCTTGGTGGAAGTTCTTGCTTGTGGCTTTGCGGTTTCTGAGGTTTGCAGGTTGACGACGCAGTGTTTGCTTAGGGTTTCTGTCCCTAGAACTTGATTTGTGTCCACGCTAGCACGCGCGCGTGTGTGACACACACACACACTCACACACTCTCACGCGCGTGTCGGCTTTATTTGTTATGGCTTGCTGTGTCAAGAGTTGAGACGTGCGGCAGCTAAGTGCTGCGTGCAAGCAGCACGCACGCACGCATACGCAAGCATTTCATGAGCAACCATTCCATTGCCATCCCTGCACGTCAGCTTGATTTGCTTGCCTTTGGTGCGCGAAGAGCTTCAGAGACGCTTTTGTAACATTGCATGTTTATAGCGGCCGCTGACGTGGTCTGCGCGGAGCCCTTTCGACGGGCTATAAAATCTGCAGCTGCCACTTGCCCGTGAAAAAGGGAAGCAAACACACACACACACACACACACACACACACACACACACACACACACACACACACACACACACACACACACACACACACACACACACACACACACACACACACACACACACACACACACACACACACACACACACACACACACACACACACACACACACACACACACACACACACACACACACACACACACACACACACACACACACACACACACACACACACACACACACACACACACACACACACACACACACGCACGCACACACACACACACGCACACGCACGCACGCGCGCGCGCGCGCACGCACACGCACACGCACACGCAGACGCAGACGCAGACGCAGACGCAGACGCAGACGCAGACGCAGACGCAGACGCAGACGCAGACGCAGACGCAGACGCAGACGCAGACGCAGACGCTGACGCAGACGCAGACGCAGACGCAGACGCAGACGCAGACGCAGACGCAGACGCAGACGCAGACGCAGACGCAGACGCAGACGCAGACGCAGACGCAGACGCATCAACAAACCCAAACAAGCACAAGCACAAGCACAAGCACAAGCACAAGCACAAGCACAAGCACAAGCACAACAGCACAAGCACAACAAGCACAAGCACAAGCACAAGCACAAGCACAAGCACAAGCACAAGCACAAGCACAAGCACAAGCACAAGCACAAGCACAAGCACAAGCACAAGCACAAGCACAAGCACAAGCACAAGCACAAGCACAAGCACAAGCACAAGCACAAGCACAAGCACAAGCACAAGCACAAGCACAAGCACAAGCACAAGCACAAGCACAAGCACAAGCACAAGCACAAGCACAAGCACAAGCACAAGCACAAGCACAAGCACAAGCACAAGCACAAGCACCAAGCACAAGCACAAGCACAAGCACAAGCACAAGCACAAGCACAAGCACAAGCACAAGCACAAGCACAAGCACAAGCACAAGCACAAGCACAAGCACAAGCACAAGCACAAGCACAAACACAAACACACACACACACACATGAAACCAACACTCACTTTCCACTATGCCCGTGAATCAAGTCTTTTTGTTGGAGACTGCGCACACTCACCTCAGGCCCTGCTTGTGAAAGGGAATCCGAAGTATGGCCAGCGCCTCGTTCGGCCCGAATGCGTTCACGTATGGGCCATGGAATGATGAGGCGACTACCAATGCAACAATGCCATGAAAGTCTTCAAAGAACACGGAACAGGCCGGATAACCTTCAAATACTGATGATGGAGATTTTTGCAGCTGGTTTGACACTATGAAGGCCTTGGCTTTGATAGCCCTCTTCGAGTTGCCGAAGCTATCAGGTGCAACCGTGGCATGCCCTGTTTTGCGATGTGAGCGTTTCGGCTGCGTGCCTTGACAGGGATGCTTTGCCAGCGAACAGCCTCATTGGCGAGATCTCGGTGGCGCCTCAAGGATTTGTTGCCGAGCTTGCCTTAGGCCTGGCCAGGCCGGGTTTCTTGACATTGTGATGACCTGAGGTCAGACTAAGCCAGGCGTGGCTCAGTAACGAGGCAGCCCCTGATCGACACGTTTGTCTGGTCTCTACAGAGACGCTTGATGCCAGGTTGGCAAGATACTGCAAGGCGATGTTGAATACAAAGACCTTCCTCGGAAACGAGCCTGGATCCTGGACGCATTGGTCTAGCTGGCAGCGGGTGTTCAAGTTGTCCAAAGGTGGTGGTGGACTATTCGTCGCCCAACATCGCAAAGGAAATGCATGTTGGTCACCTGAGGCAACGTCTGTAAAATCTATGCTGACACTTTGGCTTCCACGCAGGTCTACCATTATTGGCGAGTCCATCCGCCGAGTGCTCGAGTTTTGTGGTCACGAAGTGCATGGCGAGGAACTCAGCTGCGTTGGGCAGCGCGTTCCGTGACGTTTGCCATGTTTTTGTGTTGGTTTTTTGGCGATTGTGCGGCTCGGCGACTGCTGACAGAAGAATCCAGGTCTCAACCATGTTGGAGACTGGGGCACTCAGTTTGGCATGCTCATTGAGTACATGAAGGAGACATACCCCAACTTTCAGGACATAGCTTGCTTGCTTGTAACTTGTTTGACTTTTGGCTTGTCAGCGTGTGCGCTCGAGCTGGGTTTGGTGCCTTGCTTTGGAGGATCAACTTCCCGAGGTTCATGACCTGCAGGAATTTTACAAGGCCACGGTTCAAGGCAACAACGATGTCACCAAAGCACATTTAGCCGCGGCAACGCCTCGCATTTAACTATGCACAATCGAGTGCCGACACGCATGCACGCAAGGGCGCACTCATGCTGCGCTTTACATTTGTGTTACAGAGTTTCCGAAGCTGGCTTTGTGAAGGTGTCCGGTGGTGTGGCTCAACGGTGGAAGAGCAAACAACTGACTGGCTCAGGTAGGGATCGTAGCATAAGCCACTAGCGCATGTCGACAGCAGGCCCTCCTCAGGCTCTAAAGATGACTGCAGGTAAATGACTCTGCTCGCAAGTTCTGGCGTACTGTTTTTGCCTTGCAGGGCGCAGTTTGGAGCCAAAGGAAATTGAAGACCGCCGAACTGGAAATTTTATGATAAGGGGCGGGCACAGCAGAGCGCATGTCCCAATCTCGCACTTGAGTAGCTAAGCGGCAGGCTTCCAAAAAGCGATTTGATGAGGATGCTGCAGCGGCCTTGGCTGCCCAGAGTTCGCAGAGCCTCGTGTGTTTGTGTTTGTGTTTGTGTTTGTGTTTGGGTTTGTTTGTTTGTTTGTTTTGATTGTTTGTGCACGCATGCGCGTGCTGAATCCCAGGATTTCAAGGTTCGTGCACAGCGTGCAGTTGTTGACCTCCAAGCTGGTGGAGAATTTGCGCCGCGCTTAAGCTTCGGCCGCCAGGCTTTGATTTTGCAGTTATTTAGGCCCGCACTGCCTGGGAGAAGATTTGCGAGGTCAGCAGGTTAGCATTCAACAGGCCTGGCGTGCCAGAGAGGCAGCATGAGAGGCAGCGTTCCTGTCACACTTGTGCGGAGGATCTACGCAAGATTGAACATATCAATCGAGGACTGCTTTTCCACAATTCCTGTAAGGCTTGCACCAAGATAGAAAACGGTGTATCTATGTAGCTTCATACCTTTGGATTGTCTCTTACAAAAGGATGGGCAGAGCACGTGCTGAGTAGTTGTGTGCGTTTCTTAACTGTCTCTCGCTCTCTCTCTTTCTCTCTTTCCTTTTTTTTCCTCTCTCTCTCTCTCTCTCTCTCTCTCTCTCTCTCTCTCTCTCTCCGAGTAGCTGAACTGAACGTGCGAAACAAAGAGTTGCAGCCGTTGCCTCAAGCATTCCGTAGCCCATATGTCCATGCAGACGCAGTGCCCAAGTCTTGTGAGGAGCGCGGCGAGTCGTTCTACAATGGCATGATCCCACCTCTTGTTGAAGAGCTGAAGGCGCGTTTGCAATTTTCCTGGGCTTGTGTTTTGACTGTCCGAGGTTTGGGTGCATGTCTAGCAAGTGTGTTGAAGACGTTCACACACACACAGACACACACACACAGACACACACAGACACACGGAGAGACACACGGAGAGACACACAGAGACACACAGAGAGAGTCACACACAGAGACACACACACACAGACACACAGAGAGACACACAGAGAGACACAGAGACACACAGAGTCACAGAGACACACAGAGACCCACAGAGACACACAGAGACACCCAGAGACACCCAGAGACACGCAAAGACGCGCGCAGAGACGCACGCAGAGACGCGCGCAGAGACGCGCGCAGAGACGCGCGCAGAGAGACGCGCACAGACGCGCGCAGAGATGCGCGTCTCTGTGTGTCTCTGTGTGTGTCTGTTTGTGTCTCTGTGTCACTCTGTGTGTCACTCTGTCTGTGTGTGTCTGTGTGTATCTGTGTGTCACTCTGCACACACACAGAGACACACACAGAGACACACACAGAGACCCGCAGAGACACACAGAGACACACACAGAGACAGAGAGAGACACAGAGACACAGAGAGAGACACAGAGAGAGACAGAGAGAGACACAGAGAGACACACAGAGAGAGACACACAGAGAGACACAATGAGAGACACACAGAGAGACACACAAAGACAGAGAGAGACTGAGAGAGACAGAGAGTGGCCGAGAGAGACACAGAGAGACACAGAGAGACAGAGCAGAGACACGCAGCACACAGAGACACACAGAGACACACAGAGACACAGAGAGACAGACACAAACAGAGACACACACACACAGACAGAGACACACACAAACAGAGACACACACACACACAGAGACACACACACAGATGGAGACACACACAGACAGAGACACACACCGACAGAGACACACACAGACAGAGACACACACAGAGAGACACAGAGAGACACACACTCAGAGAGACACACAGAGAGACACACACACAGACAGAGACACACACACACACAGACAGAGACACACACAGACAGAGAGAGACACACACAGACAGAGAGACACACACAGACAGAGACACACACAGACAGAGACACACACAGACAGAGACACACACACACGGACAGAGAGACACACACAGACAGAGAGACACACACAGACAGAGAGACACACACAGACAGAGACACACACACAGACAGAGAGACACACAGACACAGAGACACACACACACAGACACACAGAGACAGAGACACACACAGACAGAGACACACACACAGAGACATACACACACACACACACACAGGGACACACACACAGACACACAGACACACACAGACACACACACACACACACAGACACACACACACAGACACAGACACAGACACAGAGAGACACAGACACACACACAGAGAGAGACACGCAGAGAGACACACACACAGAGAGACACACACACAGAGAGACACACACAGAGAGACACACACACAGAGAGACACACACACACACAGACACACACTTCAATACCCCAAGGGGTGGTTTAGTACATTCGTGTACGTCATGCAAGAGAGGAGAGGAGAGACAGGTTCCGCTGCTTAATATCGAGTTGCCTTCAGGCTGTAGAGTCAACAATGAACGCATCGCTAATCGAGCCACTGGTCCTTACAAAGCAACAGCGGAACACACAACACAAAGTGGCTGCAGGTACGTCACCAGGCGTCCCTGGTGATATCCTCAGGCTGCTGTGGAGAGCTTTGTTAGATGGAGCTCCACAGGCCTGCTCCACCGCCTGCTGAGAATCGGAAAAGGTGGCGACAGGGTAAATCTGTCGCTCCGCACACCACCGTAGCCCTCGGAGGAGCAACCCTAAAAACACGCGCCCGAAAGACGGACGAAGAAAACAAACGGAGCAAGAAAGCAAAGAAACAGAAAGCCCAACGTTGGGTCTCCGCGGGCAAAACCCCAATCAAGAAACAAGACAAACGGGGACACCAGGCAAGAGCCCGAAACAGCGCAAGACTGACCTAAACCTGGAAGAAGAAGACCGCCGCGAAGTTGAAGAGCCGGAGGCCATCCCTAAGCGGGCGAAGGGCAAGAACAGGGACAGGCAAAAGAAGGGACCCAAGAAGAAGAAGAAGAAGCCATCCCGCAAAGGGGCCAAGAGCACGTACAGCACGAGTCAACGGAAGAGGTAGAGGACGTCAAGCCAAACTGCGGGAAGAAAAAGGAGAGCGCCGACGTGATTGCAAACAGGACGAAAAAGTCAAGGATGAAGGCGAAAAACTCGAAGACAAAGAGGCCATCCCTAAACGGGCGAACAGGAGGAGGACCAGCAGGCGATTGCCTACAAGCACGAAGAAGGGGACGGGAGGAAAGAGAAGCCATCCCTAAACGGGCGATGAGCCAGAAGTCGGTCAACAGGAAGACATAGACGATGCATGAAGAGGGGGGGGGCGGGGGTGTTTCTTGTTTGCTTCTTGTTGAATCAAGACTCCACTCATAGGCAACATGTACAATGTGGTGTGACTTGACACTACCTTGCGGTCAACAAGAGTGCTTGCAGCGCACATAACATTCTTTCTCTTTCACCAACTACGTGGCCTGCACACTTGACTTCACCGGAATAGGTTCAGGGACAACCATGAGGTATTCCTTGTTGGGGCCACGATTGAGGCCCCGGTAATCCAACCTCAATCGCGGTAGCGGAGCAGGTTTTCCGTAAGAATGTCGAGCGAAGAAGACTTCTCGATGACAGATTCCGCATGGGCCTTTGCAGGCCGTCATGGCGGAGATATGTCCACCAATGAGGAGATCCCGAACCTTCTGCATTCTGAAACAGGAGAATATGAAGGAGAAGAAGGATTCTGGGTCGAAGATGAAGAAGGAGCAGAAGGCCTTTCTTTAACCCTTTCAGAAAAGCACCGACCGGCGGCAAGGCCAACATGGCCGATGAGATCACCACCGATCAAGCAGACTGGGGAAAGAAAGGCTCAAAGAATCCATGGTCCAACAATCCAACAAGGGAAAAGGAAATTCATGGAACAAGTCCAAAGACTACAAAGGAAAGGATTCCAGCAAGGACACCGACCAGAAAGGAAAAGGAAGGACAAAAACCATAGCAAATTCAACTGAAGAAGTTGATGCTAGCAGACGTAGAGTCACCCAAAATGGCTTGACCTACGACATGATTCCGCATGCAACACCACGAAGAGCTCAGGCCCTGCAGCAAACTAAGGGCGCCCATCCTGAATCAGGCCGAACATCCTTGACAATGGCTGCACAAAGTCCACGGGCAGTTGGTATGCAGTGGAGAGATTCATCAAGGCAATTGAACCATATCCGCATCGGATGACTTACGACTTCACAAGGCTCACCTTTGCCAACGGTCAACAATCCAAGGTTGACTGGACTCTCCGACTGTACTTCAACACTTCAACCACCTGTGGTTACCTACATAGACATCCTAGAGTCCTAGAGCAAGGATCTCCGACTGTACTTCAACATTTCAACCACCTGTGGTTACCTACATAGACATCCTAGAGTCCTAGAGCAAGGACAGGTACCAATCCTGCTGAGCATAGATGAGATGCGAAATCTTCACATGACCATTCCTCAATGCGACAAGATTACATGTCAAGCATCCGGCATGTATAAGCAACCAGTGCCCATATCCAGTAGTGGTCGCGCAATGTTTGATCTAGCAGCATTTTGCAAAAAGCACGACATCACAACAGCAGCAAATGCAGTCGATGACGACACGACCAAACCACCTGCACAACCATCTTTGATTGCCGCTGCATATCCGGCCAAGACATCCGAAAAGAAGTCAGCAGCCAAGGCACCGGCAGAAGATGGCACTGAAACCATCAGAGATTTGAACAACGACCACTGGGTAGTCAATCAATCGCGCAACCAACGAACTCCACAGAGTTCACAAGTGCAAGAGAACTATTCGCACCTGACACCAGCAAGACCTGTCCAATTCCGTTGACACAGATCCACAACACGAGAACAACCAAGAAAAAGATACCAGAGACAGAACAACCAATATCCACAGTAGAGGACAATTGGCGACTCAAGACAGCAACAGCAAAGACAGCGCCAGAGTTGTGGATTGGTTCAACAATATTCAAGTTCTCTGAGACACCACTCTCACCAGACGAACTAAAAGCACAAACAACAGCAGACAGGATCATACACACACCAGGCCGGCATGCCACTCCGATCCTGCTGCTCCACAACTCTACCAAGTGCACTGCGACGAATCCACGAGCGACTAGCAAAACCAGAAGAGCTACGCAAACTTCACCTCAAACATCACCACATGTCAGGAGAACAGTTCAAGTTCAGGACCCGCGCGCTCCATTTGCCGAAGGAGACCTAGGATCTGTACGACAAGATTCGCGCCGAGTGTGAACCCTGTCAGAAGGCTGCGATAAAATGTTCAGAGATCCAATGGACATTCAATTTCAGAATGATCACTTTCGCTCCGGACATTGGCCTGCTGGCCCCCGGCCATCCTAGGTCCCACAAAGGCTCTTTCTGTTTCAATCGTCGATCGTTCGTGTACATAGCACAGAATAGAAATCGCCGGAAAACTTTTGCGATTCGTTCATATGGCTACGGTACAGTAACTTTCAGGCCTGTCGAACCAAAGGCTAGTTCTACACCAATTCGCTGTGCCATGAGTGGAAACAAAATTTGTGTCTGTTTTGTTTCTTGTTTGCTTCTTGTTGAATCAAGACTCCACTCACAGGCAACATGTACAATGTGCAGATCCTCCGCTGCCATTTGGTTCACAACCATATGTACAGGCCTAGTGTGACTTGACACTACCTTGCGGTCAACAAGAGTGCTTGCAGCGTAAAGTTGGCCTACACACTTGACTTCACCGGAATAGGTTCAGGGACAACCACGAGGTATTTTTTATTGGGGCGACGATTGAGGCCCGGTAATCCAACCTCAGGGGGAGGGGGGGAGGGGGAAAGCACGTGTGGACGCAGGAGGTAACCCCGCCTTGATGAGCTTGAAGGTGAAACTTCCACGAGCACATCGATCGAACTGAGGTCACCCAACTGAGTTTCATCTCTCTGAGGTTATCGTGAAACAACTGAGGTTGCTGAACTCCGCAAATCGGACCCGAGGCCACACCAGGATTCACTCGAGGATCTCCCTTTCAGGATAACACACTTCAATACCCCAACGGGTAGTCTAGCAAATTCGTGTGCGTCATGCAAGAGAGGAGAGGAGAGACAGGTTCGGCTGCTTCATTTCGAGTTGGCTTCAGGCTGTAAAATCAACAATGAACGCTTCCAGCCAGTGGTCCTTATAAAGCAACAGCGGAACACACAACACAAAGCGGGCGTCCCTGGTGATATCCTCAGGCTGCTGTGGAGAGCTTTGTAAGATGGAGCCCCAAAGGCCTGCTCAATTCCCCTGATGAAAGTCGGAAAAGGTTGCGACAGGGTAAATCTGTCGCTCCGCGCACACACGTCACACAGAGAGACACACACGCACACGCACACGCCCACGCCCACGCCCAAGCCCACGCCCACGCCCACGCGCACGCGCACGCGCACGCGCACGCGCACGCACACGCACACGCACACGCACACGTGCACGCACACTTGCACGCACACTTGCACGTGCACGCACACGTGCATGCGCACGGGCACGCACACGTGCACGCACAGACAGGCAAAGACAGACACAGGCAGACCCAAAGACAGACACATAGACACACACCCACACACACAGTCACAAAGACACCCGAGAGACACTCGCACAGAGAGGCACACACACACACCCGCACACCCGCACACCCCACCCATGCACATGCGGGAATGCCCCACGCACCCACACGCCTTTGCTGTTCTGCTGCTTTGCAACAAAGCAGGCTCGAACAATTTGCCAAGAAAGTGAAGGTGTGGATGCCTCAGTGAGGGCTTGGCGTTTGCCGCTTGCTAAGCTGGTGCAGATTGGCACTGCTGAAGGCAATGTGCATTTTCACTCCCAATGTCTCCACCATTCCTTTGATGGCCGGGGCGTGCGTGCTTTTTGTTCACATTCGCGGTAGAGATAGATGCAGGCAGTCAAGTCTGATGGAGGTTTTGGCTACGCCGCAAGCTTGGATGCGTAGTGTTGCAGTGACAGTGAGAGTTTCACGCTCCATGCCTGCCATTCGACAATTTTGCAAGGACTCGACTGACCTTGCAGCAATTTACCATCGCCTCTTCGTCATGAGGGCAGATTGGTGGCCTGACTGAGACATAAGTTGAAGCAAATGGCCAGGACATGCGGACTTGTTGCCAAGGATTGTTTACGTGACCGATCTGGGGCAGGCGCCTAGCTCAGCGGCATACGTGTTGCAGCGCGGCGTGATGGACCTAGAAGCTGACACGCAGCCAGGAACAGCATTTCCATATGATCTTTGATGCGGCCAAGCAGGTCAGCTGACGTTCACCGCACCACGGTGAAACAAGCACGATCATGTCAGCCCTTTCAGGCGGGATGGCACACGCCGCCCTTTACACGCTGCGACCATATGGGTGGCTCGCCAGCAGTTTTGCGTTTTGTTGCAATAAGTAACACGCATGCTTCCGCCTAAGGATTTGGTGTCGTGCAAGGGGAGGACAAGAAGAAGTTCAAAACCAGGCTTTGTGAGCACTTGCTTGTGCTGCTTGCGAGCTTGTCAGATGCACCTTTTCAGGTCGGGGGAGACGGTGAAGCTCAGCGACTTGCTTAACGAGGCGCCCGTAAGCCTCAGAGCCGTCAACCTGAGCGATTGTGCCGACAGGCAGTCCAGAGAGCCAAGCAAGCTGCCTGGCTGCGAAGACCGGCTAGCGCTACTCATGTTTCAAATGGCAAAGGTCACTGGTCCAAGGAAATCAGCAGCAGGGTGGAGCAGCAGCAGAAGGATGGCGGCGAGGCTTTCCTGGTAGATCCGCAGGCCAGCAGCGTAACTAAAGCTTAAGGCTGTGTGGATTGATAGGGACGGGCTTGGACAGCTAAGCACGCACGCGCAGATGCATGTCGTGTTCACGATTGCAGCTTCACTTATCTAGGTCAATTGTTGCAGTTCAGGAGCAGCAGGATGCCGCTGAAAAGATTGGAATCGCAGCAGTTAGGTATTTTGACATGAAGCAGTCCAGCACTCAGCAGAACGAACCCTTAGAATGCCAAGCAATTTCTCATTTTCCAAGATTGCAGGAATAGAACGACAAACTATGTCTTCAATTGGGACCGAATGTTGGACCCCAAGGTACGGCGTCGGCGTGTTTGTTTTACAAGCGTCCAAGTCTTCCTGCTTGACCCGTTGACAGGGGAATTCTGCAGTCTTCCTTTTCTATGCCTACGCAAGGATTCGCGTCTGGGCATCAGCCGGGGGGGGGTTGGGGGCGGGGATGCAGGAGTATGTATTTGACTGTTTTGATGTGTGTGTGTGTTTGTTGTGTCACAAGCAAGGGACTGTCGGCTTTCCTCACTTGCTGCTCGCATGCGTTGCCGGGACAGCTGCCCAGTCCATCCAGAGAAAGTCTGGCATTGACATCGCAAGTATTCCGCCAAGCTGTCTTGAGGCCGTTCTTGCTTTTCACCAGCTCTTAGCGGGACCAGCGTGTGCTTTGCCAGGTGAAGCATCCCACAGAGAGAGACCTTGTGCCGCCGCCTTTCAGTTTTGGTTTTCGGGTAATCCGGCACGGTTGGCCTGAAGTTGGCACGGCCTGAAGTTGGCGTAGTGGCGGATTGCATCACTGACGTTCTGTTGGAGCAAAGCAAGCTCCCCACAATGAAGAAAAATTGTGCAAACAGCAGGCTCAAGATGGATTGAAAAGGCGATGTGGCGCGGAAGCAAGCGCGGTGTCTCCATTTTAGCTAGAATGCTGCGATTCTGCAACATCTCGCGCTTCAATAAGCATTCTGCGACTCAGCGAGCAAAATGTCCCAGGATTGAGTAAGCAAAGTTCTGCGTCCGTGTCCACTCACATCGAAAGTCAGTCAACTTGAGAACGGCTCGATTCGATTGCCCGACATCGAACAACCAAATGGTGCTACAGTTCTTGATGATGCAGCGAAGCATTGTGCTTAGAAGCCGGGTCGTTTATGTTCGATTTGTCGGCAGATGCTTCGGCAGCGAACACTCCTGCATGTGATGTGAAGCTTTAAGCCAGGGCCCAGGGGATCGATAGGACCCCAGACCCACTTGAGTCGAACCCCCAACCTCGCTGGCTCCAAAACAACCTCGGGCCCGCGCAAAACCCACCCGTCAATCAACCTCAACTTATCGTCAGCCCACCCAAAGTCAAATGAAAACCCACATGCTCCAAAGCCAACCTGCGCCACCCCGCAAACCAGAAGTCAAACCCATCCTGACAAAGCCAACAACCGCCCGAAGGTGCCAGCCGTGGAGTCTGGTAACAATAGAATTCACCATGCCCAAGGCTAAACAGGAACATAAGGTTCTACAGGTTATCAGGCGGAACAGCCTTGATTGTACAAATACAAATGGTACAGGCTCTGCCGTGGACGGCAATCAAGCTTTGCCGACGATGCGTGCTAGCTCAGAAGCTGCGCAAGGACTAGCGAGCGATCGACAAGCACCCACTGCCGAGCCAAACCACGCGAACCACGTGCAGCCAAACGTCAACCAGGATGCTGGTCGATGGTGGCACAGGTAGCGAAGCACGTCACAATGAGTAATGAACATCCCCGGGGGGGAATCGAACACCCCAATGTTTTACGCAACTGTGTCCAACCCCCAGAAGCGACCCTCGGGGTAAGAGGAGGGGTAAGAGGTAAAGAGGTAAGGAGCATCTCTTATGTCCAACACGCTGTCTGTTGTCGGCGGGTTTAGCATTGCCAATATGGAATTTGGCATGGGCAATGCTAAATACAGTGCTTTTCAATAAGGAATTGACTTTTAAATTCCTTACTAATGCCCTGGAAAGATTTTGGCTTCGAGAAAGCGGGAAGCTCTGCCAGACCAAACTTGCCCTTTTCATTGCCAGTACTAACTGTATTATTGTCAAAGAGCCTTGTTCTGACAACATTCAACCTGTCTGATCCCCTGATGGGATGTGCCACTTCCAAGGGTTTGCGTAGGAGTTTCAGGATTTGGGGTTAGTCTAACTTCTGGGCCCAACCTCCGTCGATTTTCTGGTAATTCTGGTTTTCTGTGCGTTTTTCTCGCGTTCTCGGCATGCGTTTGCGGCTTTTTTGGGCTTGCGCCTGCTGCAGGGCAGCCGTTTGCGCTGAAAACTGGCACGAAAAGAGCCTAGGAATGTATATATGTAATTGTTTGACGGATCAGGCTGTCGAGTTTGTTCATGTTTGTGGGCTTGCGGACTCTGGGTATGTGTGCTATGTTTGCTAAAGCTCCCTTAAAGTTTTAAAAGGGCCAATAGTGGTTCAACTGTCCAAGCGGTGTCTTGGTTTGGGTGCAAAAGCCTTGCCAACAGAATCAGTAAAGTCAACCTTCTCAGCTGGAGAATTTGCTGCCGGAGTTCAAGAGGCCCAGCGAATCTCTAGAAAGCAAAAGGCTTGCAGATAGAACAATACTTACAACATACAGATGTCGCTAACAGCAGCCTACAAACATTCGCAATGATTGATTCTCACTCGCGTTTGATGTTCCCTAATTGTAGTACTTTTCATCTTTAGAAATGCGCAAATTCATTCACTTTAAAACATAGACGCAAACAAACGCAAGCGTACACGTGAAGAGGTAAACAACACCTGGCGCTGCTCTGTTTCCCCGCGCTGGCTGCCTGAGAGGTTCGAGTTACACATCACCTAGTCATTGCTGTCAACGCATTTGTCTTTTGCCTTTGCCCCCTGGGTCGTGCAGTTTCCTGCGTCGGGGCCCGCGATGCTGAGAGCACATAGTGCGCGCGCGTGTGTGTGCTGGCAATTGCCCGATGGGT
Organism: Effrenium voratum; assembly: GCA_963377175.1. Lineage (NCBI taxonomy): Eukaryota > Dinophyceae > Suessiales > Symbiodiniaceae > Effrenium > Effrenium voratum. The sequence goes on from CAUJNA010000108.1 coordinate 302,664, forward strand.
GCCTCTGGCACACATGAGCCTCTCACCATGCACAAGCATCACTGCATCTAAAATGACCTTGTATGTTGCTTCTGCCGAGTGTCTTTTCAAGTAGGTTTGCTGAAGCGTTGCAGCGCGAAGGGCAAGCACTACGATATTCAAATCGCGAGTCGAGGCTGAAGCTCCTTCAGTTTCCAGATGTGATGCAGGCGGGGATTTTTTGCTGAATGCTCATTGAGATGCACTAGCGTTGCTGCAGGCAATTTTGGCTGACCTGCATTTGCACCATTTGACCGACTACCTTTGGGAGTGCCTTGGATGTCAGTCTTGCGCGCGTTCATCATGTTTCGCCGCATGTTTTGCAAACGCGTGCTGAAGGCTATGCAACACCCTGACGGCCTTCTACATGAAATGCAAGGCCATACAAATGCCCTTGTCGCCACGCAGTTTCTGCGGTCCGTGACAGATCTCATTGAGGTGATTGGCGATGAGGAGCAGTCCAGCAGGCTGCTTTTGTGCGAGGCCACGCGAAAGGCGCCTGGCGAAGCATGCGCCAGACACGCTTGCCATGGATGGCCAGCGGCAGATGCGCGCAGGTCCTTCTGAAAAGCTTCCAATTGCTCGGCTTCACACCACTCGACAAGATATAACCGGCGGGAGGCAAGAGGAAGCATGCTGGTGTACAGAGGGCCTTGCGCGCGCTATCGTCGAAGTCATGGTTCTCATGTGTATTCCAGCGAAACCTTCGCAAAGGAAAGGCCAAAGGATTTTATAGGTTGCTGAGGCCTCAGGTTCGCAATTGAAGCCCGAAGATCGCGGCCAGCGCATGACTTTGTACAGCCTGACAAGCCAGGAGCAAGTCGCTGACACTAGTATGGTAGTTTGGTTGCGTGAGCAGAAAAGCGTGATTTGGCCGCTGAACGTATCAGATTCTGAGTGGAACTCTTCACGCACGGAGCACTCACTATGACGTATCCTACAATGACCCCCACCCACCGCCAAGCCCCAGCACGACTCAACATTTTTTTTAATTAAATATGTCTGTAATTAATATAATTTAATTAGATAATAGTAAATAATCTTTTAACAATTATGTGCATATACATGTTATTATTTTTTAATGTATATTTATGTGTTTTTATATATTTGGTTTAATTGAAATAAGAATAAAATATATATGGCTATTTCAAATAATTAAAAATGAAACGGTTTTTTAGAAATTTTATATTATATATGTTGAAAAACATTTTGATTTTTCCTCAACAGCTGAAAGCTTTGGGGTCTCAGCCCGGGTGGTCCGGGGCGGCCCTGAGGTAAGGTTCCACCAGGTTTCCACCAGGGTTCCACGAGGGTTCTACCAGGGTTCCACTAGGGTTCCACCAGTTTCTGCGAGGGCTGCGGGTGGCCCGAGCTGGTTTGAGGTAAGGTTCCACCAATTTCTTCAAGAGCTGCGGGGTGGTCCGGGTGGTTTGAGGAAGGTTCCAGGCTGCGGGGTCGTCCGGGGTGGTTTGAGGAAGGTTCCACGAGGGTTCCACCAGGTTCCACCACTAGGGTTCCACCAGCGTTCCACTAGGGTCCAGCAGGGTTCCACCACCAATCTTTTCAAGAGCTGCGGGGTGGTCCGGGTGGTTTGAGGAAGGTTCTAGGCTGCGGGGTGGTCTGGGGTGGTTTGAGGAAGGTTCCACGAGGGTACTACTAGGTTCCACCAGGGTTCCACCAGGGTTCCACCCAGGTTCTGCAAGGTCCGTGGTTGAGGTAAGGTTCCACGAGCGTTCCACCAGGGTTCCACTAGCTGTGATACGGGGTGGTCCGGGCTGGTTTGAGGTAAGGTTCTATGAGAGGGTTCCACGGTTCTGCGAGGGCTGTGGGATGGTCCCGGGCGGCCCTGAGGTTTCACAAGGTTCAACAGAGTTCCGCAAGAAATGTGTGCAAGATTCAGTGTGTCGTGCGCCCGCCGTCTGAAAAGCCATTGCTCATGGGCGGAACACTAAGCAAAACCGAAGTCAATGGTTTTCAGCACACTTTCATTGTTTTGTCACCTGCTCATTTGCTCAGGCAACGCGGCCCGAAATGTTGGCTTTTTTGCAAATCAGATCACGTTGCTGCGGGACTCACGGTGCAGTAGAGTAAATGCTTGGCATTGCTGGGTATTCCTTGGTGGGCTTTGAGTTCAATGAATTCAAAAGCCGAGGTTTCCGCCAGGTTCTGCAAAAGCCATGAGGCGGCCCTGAGGAAAGGTTCCAACAAAGTTGCACGCTGAGTTCTACGAGGGTTCCGCCCAGGTCGGGGCCCGATTGCGCCGTCGGGGCCCGATTGCACCGTTGGGGCCAATTGCGCCATCGCGCCCCGGGCCCTGCCAACTGTACCAAGCTGGCGTCGCCACAGTTTTGCTAGGTACAGTTGGAAGGCCGCATCCTAAGGAAAGCCGGCGTTGAGCTGTAACATGGGTGGCTGGGCACCACGGGACCCGATCGGGCCCCGATTGCACCGTCGGGCCCCGACGGATTACCCCGATTATAATTCGGAGGATATAATGGCTTAATATTTTGTAGGAACTAATTTCCCGAAATATTCTGGATATTTCGTCCAAATCGTAATTATTTATTATTTTCCCAAAATATTCCGAATATTTCGGGAATTGTTTTCCCCAAATATTTCGCGGAAATGTTATCTATAACAATTTTAGCTGAAGTTTTGGTCCATCTTCCGAGCGTTTAGCGATGCGAGAAATTGTGAGCCGCGGTCGGTTGTTACGAACAGTGGTGTGTTTCCCAATGTTTTGGGCGAGATTAGTTCGATTTTGCTTGTACCTAGAATATTTTCTGGTCGATCGCGTTTTCGTTTGCGTTTGCAACAATTGTATATGTGGATGGATCTTTTGAGGCCAACAGTCCGCGGATACCTTGCTCAGGCGACCGCCTTTCACTGACTCCTTGGCATGACTTTATCGCGACTAGCCCGGCCCTCAGTGCATCTCGCGACTTGTGCTTGGAAAACGGCATACTTTTAGCATACGAAGAATCTTGGAATTCTTTGACACATATGATAAAATATATTGGTGCCTGAGTTGCAAAAAATGTCTTGCCGGCGCGGGCTCTATAAGATTTGTTTTGATCTTGGCACATCCACCACGGCCTGGGCCTTGGCCTGAGAGCTCAGCTTATGCGATGCCTTGGGAAGAGTGCATGAAGTTTCGTGATATCGTGTTTTTGCGGACGCTCTGGTCTCGACTTGTGGATTGTTTTTGACGGGTCAGAATATGCTAGAACTCTTTTTTATGATTATTTTCTCTTTTTTGGCACCCGTCTTAATTTACCCCCAATTGCTGGTTTGGATTGGCGGTTTGGGAATTGAACCCCTGGATCATATTGTAGTTAAATAGGAAATCACCCCCGATCGTACCATGCGCTTTCCGATGAGTGTATATTATGTCTCTATGTCCGTGGCTGGTCTTTGGTGCGACCTTATCGGGCCGTCAGCGACGTAGACCTCTTTTTCCAGGCGTATCTAAGAGCGATTAGCCCGGCACTCAGTGCATCGCGACCTGTGCTTGGAAAATGGCATGTTTTTTCATATACGAAGAGTTTTGGATTTCTTTGATACATATAATAAATTATGTTAGTGCCTGAGTTACAAAAAATGTCTTGCCGGCGCAGGTTCTACAAAATTTATTCTGTTTTTGGCATACCCACCACGGCCTAGACCTTAGTCCCTGAGAGCTTGGCTCACGCAATATTCCATAAGATTTTCCAGATATTGTTTGACCGTCAGCCGAGCCTTTCACAAATCCGTATCAGGTGCGGAGCTGCAGGCAAAGCTGCGGGCGGATGCCTTGCCCAACTACGAAAGCCAATCCGGCGGGCTATGGCCTTAATCACTTTGTAAGGGCTTGTTGAGGACCTCCCCTAGGCTTATGCTGGGGATATTTTGGCGGGTTCTATACATACGGCCGGGCGTTCTGGATTTTGGGGGGAGCGCTGAAATACAGGATGCACATTATAAAGAGACATACTCCTACGGTTTCGGTTACTCAGCATGCTTGGTCATGAAACGACCTACTGCATCATCAAATGCCGGCTAATCTCGCCAAGAGACGGAGTGTTCGTGCGGGCTAGTCAGTGGCCTTCACCATTGCTTTCCATCAGAATCTACCATGCCTAACGCACGGCGATTTTTTTGGCCAGCAATGGCGCACCGGATGGGGGAAGGCGGATGTTCTTTGCTTTTCCATTTGATCTTATCAACCCTCCCCCGGGTTGAGAACTTCAAATGGAAAGGCCGAGAAAATCGTCCAATATGCTTTCACCCCTCCCCGAGCTAAGATCTAAGTGCCCTCCCCGAGCCAAGATCCAAGTGCCCTCCTCGAGCCAAGATCTAAGTGCCCTACCGGAGCCAAGTGCCCTACCCGAGCTAAGATCCTAGTGCCCCTACCCGAGCTAAGATCCTAGTGGGCTAGTCAGTGGCCTTCACCATTGCTGTCCATCAGAGTCTGCCATGCCAAGGGGCAGGGCGGAACCTAACCGCTTTAGAGGAATGCGAAGCTTCGTGTTTTTTTAAACAACCTGGTTGATCCTGCCAGTAGTTATATGCTTGTCTCAAAGACTAAGCCATGCATGTCTCAGCTTAAGTTTTTATACGGCGAAACTGCGAATGGCTCATTAAAGCAGTTATAGTTCATTTGATGGTCACTGCTACATGGATAACTGTGGTAATTCTAGAGCTAATACATGCGCAAAAACCCGACTTTGCAGGAGGGTTGTGTTTATTAGATACAGAACCAACCCAGGCTCTGCCTGGACATGTGGTGATTCATGGTAACTTGATGAATCGTGTGGCTCTGCCGACGATGCATCATTCAAGTTTCTGACCTATCAGCTTCCGACGGTAGGGTATTGGCCTACCGTGGCAATGACGGGTAACGGAGAATTAGGGTTTGATTCCGGAGAGGGAGCCTGAGAAACGGCTACCACATCTAAGGAAGGCAGCAGGCGCGCAAATTACCCAATCCTGACACAGGGAGGTAGTGACAAGAAATAACAATACAGGGCATCCATGTCTTGTAATTGGAATGAATAGAATTTAAACCCCTTTGCGAGTATTAATTGGAGGGCAAGTCTGGTGCCAGCAGCCGCGGTAATTCCAGCTCCAATAGCGTATATTAAAGTTGTTGCGGTTAAAAAGCTCGTAGTTGGATTTCTGTTGGATTTCTGTTGGGGGTGACCGGTCCGCCTTCTGGGTGTGCATCTGGCTCAGCCTTGACATCTTCCTGAAGAACGTGCCTGCACTTCGCTGTGTGGCGCGGCATTTAGACAGACAGACAGACAGACACGGCCTTTGGCGCGAAACAACGCCAAAGCCAAACACCTGGCAGCATCCCTCGCAGCAGCTTACCCGCTGGAGTTCAGGCCAGGGAGATGGCTCCGCAAGCGTCATGGCCAACCCAAAGCAACAACGGCAACCGCGACAACAAACGAAAACGAAAACGACGAAACAACACCCGACAAGAAGTGGCCAAGGGCAAAGGCTCCAGCTGGAAACCTGCCAGGACAAACAAACGGCACAAGCTCAAGCAATGCCGGCATGCAAGCATGCATGCAGGCAGTGCAGGCATGCATGCAGTGCAGGCATGCAGGCGGTGCAGGCAATGCAGGCATGCATGCAGGCAATGCAGGCATGCGTGCAGGCAATGCAGGCATGCATGCAGGTAGTGCAGGCATGCATGCAGTGCAGGCACGCACGCAGGCATGCATGCTGGAAGCGCATCCCGGAAGGGCAGGCATGCAGGTGATGCATGCATGCATGCAAGCACTCATGCAGTAAGGCCAAACAAGCATGCGCAGCTTTTGCGGACAAGATGTCAGTCAGTCAGGCTGGTTGGGCAAGTTGGACTTCCAGCAACCGACCTCTGCGCCGCTGGCGAACTCTGCCCTCTTCGAGGAGCCGGCGCAGCATGCGCCGCACTTGCGGATCAGGCTAGCCAGCTTCTGCTGCAACTTCCTGGACCAAGGCGGTGCAATCTGCCCACGCTTGGCCCCGCAGCCGCCGGAGTAAGCAGCGGCGGGCACCGCGACTCGGCCCTCGCGGCGGCGCCTGCAGTGGCGCGCCGGCCCCAGGCCGCAGCTGGCCAGCCACTTCAGCCAGATGGGCAGCCAACGGCCCCTCCAATGTTGGCTGCGGCCTTGGTATCTGTTGGGAGGCTGCCTGCACCAGCTGCCACCAACAGTCCGGGCAAAAGGCGCCGGGCTCTTGCGGCCGCGGCCGGTATAGCAGGCTGCAGCCCCGGTTCCAGGCGCACCCTCCGCGATGGTGCAAGGTCATGCAGCAGCCCCTGCACAAGTCTCCGTGCAAAGACCGGCACCAGCGGCACGGCAAAGCATCCGCCAAGGCTATAGGGGGCAACTTGCAGCCGCCGCAGGTTTCGCAGAATCCAAGCCGTGGGTGGCCCAAGTGGCAGGAGCACGGGGGCAATGTCAATTGCATCCGAACTCCGTCCCAGGTCCTCCAACCTACGCCCCACTCCAAAGCCTCGCCGTTCAGCACTGGAAGGCCGTGGGGCTGCAGTAGGCGCAACGGATCAGCCGGCAATCTGCCAGGCACCTCTTGTCGCAAGCGGGCTAGGAGCACAGTCCGGGGAGCTACTTGCCACCGCAGTTCGCGTATGGTAGCTTGCCCATTCATGGTCAAGGCCCATCGGCCGAGCTCCGGCCCAAGCACGGGCCCTTCCGGCCGCTGCTGCTGCTGCGCTTGTGGGAGCAGTTGCCAGCGCTTTGCTTGAATCCAGGAGTCGATGCGAGCGTGGTATTGCGCCCGGATCGCACGCAGCCCAAGCGCTAGCAGCGTGGTGCACGCAATGACAGGCTCCCACTGTCTGCGAGCGGCCCTGCGCCTGTCCTGCTCCCGTGACAGCACTTCCCCAGCCTGTCGCAAGGAAGTGTGGCCGTCATCCACAGGTCGCTCTGCAAGATCAGGCTCTGCCAAGGACGGCGCGCAAGCCCGGCAGAGCGCATGCCCGAGGGACTTTGGTACAAGAGCACGGTAAGCCAACTCGTGGGGCCGTTCATCAAGGGTGCCCGCAGCGCTGTGCCCGCCATCATCGCGGCCCAGAAGTCTTTCCCGACCTTCCAAGCACACAGCCCAGCCCCAGGCAGAAAGAACAGGCCAGCGGTCTCTTGCCTGTGCGTTGGCAGCAGGCGCGTGAAGGCCCCATGTTGTCCTTGCTTGATCAAGCCACCAGTCTGTGCTGCAGAGAGAAGCAAAATATTGCTCTAAGGCATCCCGCAGCTCATCCGCCATTGGAGCCATGGCACTGCACGCCATGACGACATGCCGGGGCGTGCCTGCACCGTTCCGGCAGAGAGGGCACAAGCGAGGGTTGTCCGCTGCGGCCCACGCAGTGGCCAGCTCTTGCAGCTCAGCGCTGGAATGCAGCTTCTCTGTCCAGCTACCGCCAATTGCACGGTGTAGCCGGTAAAGCATCGGTGCCAAGTCCACGGTTTCTGTGTCACGCTGGAGCTGCCACCGCGCCCACTCTGGCGGGATACGGCAAGCTTGGTACCAGCGCACGTCCATACTTGCTGGGTGCAAGTGGTCTGAGCATCGCGCTAATTTGCCCTGCACTATGCGGGAAGACCATTGCCTGCATGCCTCCTGTCGGAGCAGAGTCCGCAACGCTTCCCGCGGTGGCCCCACGATCGACCACCCTTGCACGCTGAGGGCAGCAAAGAGTCCACCTGTGGGCCAGCGCACCGAGGGTGGCAGTGGCGCAGCACGGGCTGCTCCACACTCAGCGTCCTGCACTTCATTGCCTTGCACCACCACTGGGTGCGGAAACGCCCCCAGGCGCTGATGACTCTTATGTTTACTCCGACCAGGCCATGCTTGCAGTAGTCAAGGCTACACTGCGTCTGGGGCTTCCCGTCAGCCATCCTCTGCACATTCCAAAGTTCAGGGTGCATTTCTTGCTGCAAGCGCCAAGATGGGGTGTTGTCAGGCTCCTTCCAGCTTGCACGTACCTGTGACATAATGCGTCTCAGCCTGGCCTCAAAGGGGCCATGCCGCAGTGAGCGCGCAAATGCCTCTGGAGGATCGCTGCACCGGCGCAACGAAGCGAAAAGACTGCCACGGTCGACCACTAACATGTTCCATTGCCCATGCCGCCGCCACCGCATGGCACAAAGCATGGCCAAGAGCTCTGCTTCATGGATCCCAGGAGTAGCCCAGCCGTATTGAGCCGGCAGGCGGCCCGTCACAGGCGCATTAGTCACTGCCGATGTGCTCCAGTAAGTTGAGCCGTCGCCAAAGGAACGGGCTTGGGCGCTGAAGGTGGCTACGCCAGCAGCAAAACCCCCGTCCGAGTACAGGCTGCAGTCTCGGCCTCCACCCCACTCTGGCGCAAAGCAATCAAGCACTGCACTGCGAGGATCTGCAAGGGGAGACCATGGGTCATCCCAGGCGCAGCCTGTCCAATCTTCTGGAGCTTCAGAGTCTGCCACACCGTGCAGTCGTGTCTCAACTTGCCAATCTTGCTGAGATTGCTGCATGGCTGCCGCAGCGGCAGCAGCCAGCCCAGCCGCCCCTATCTGCGCGTGCGGCGCAGCTGCCTGCCAGGTAGCCGGGCTCGTCCATTCTCGGCTGCTAGCTCGTCGACTGCGCAAGTTGGCCAAGGTGGCGCGAACCGCATTTGCCAATGGTCCGACTCGGCAGTAGCGCAGCCCTTGACGAAAAGCTGTAGCATTGTACGGGCCGAGAAGCGGCTGGGATGGGTCGGCTGTAGCTGCTCGAAGGCAGTCGAGCATCCGTGAGCAGAAGCGGTCTGGGCCAACCGTGACATAGACGCCATACCCTGCCAAAAGGCGGAATGCGTCAGGCACCACGCCAGAGCAGTTCTCCACTTCATCAGGCGAGAGATTCAAGGCATGGCGCAAGGAGTCCCTTGCCACGGCTGAGGCCAGCGCGGAGCCACTGAGCAAGCTGATCAAGTCCGAGGCCGTCGCTGCCAGACAGCTTTCCACAACGGAAATCAGTTGCAAACCTCCTTGCTGCCTAGTAGCAAGGAGCCCCATTCTCTCCGCCGTACGGCGCACTCCCAGCCGTGCAAGGATGAGGCGCTGGAGAGCCGCATCTTCCTCATGCATTTGCGGTAAGCGCAGCATACCGATGAGCGGGGCATAGTTGATGTGGCCGCGCGCGCACCATTCGTAGAGCATGAGCACTTCATCCCACGCGCAGTGTCGCAGAGTGGCTCGCAGCCGCACATTTCTGAGCTTCTCGTGCAGGTCCTGCCTGGCTAGGGCGTGTTTGTCTAGCAAGGTCCCACGCTTTCCCAGCAACTTTTCAGCATCCCCAGCTTCAGACCGAGGTAGGATGGCATTGCAGACACCGCCTTGCCAGATGTCCCAGCCGGTCACTGCCAGCCCATCTGGAAGCAGCCGTTCCGCACCTTCCGGTAAAAGGCGTGCCGCATCCCAATCACTGGCGTAGGCCCTGAACTTGTGCCACGAGAAGCCTATGCCTGTGGCGCAGCTTGCAGCGGCCAACTCGTCAGTGATATCAAGGAGGTCAGCAGCTCCCCGGCCATAATGCTCAGCGTCATCAGCGTACGCAGCTGCAGAAATTTCCCGCCCGTGCGAGGTGCCATAGCAAGCCTTGCTCTGCTCCCGCATGCGCATCACTGGTTCTTGCGCTGCTTTGGACAGCTCAGGGGATGACATGGAACCTTGGGGGATGCCGCGCGTGACTTGCAGGGGCCGAGTTGGCCCGTGTCGCGTAATGATGCGGACACGCAGGTCTTGGAATGCATCCTGGTACAAGCGGCGAGTGGAGTCAGCAAACCCTCTTGCCAGGAGCACTGCATCTACTTGCGCCAACTGGATTGTATTGAAATACTTTTCAAAATCAGCAGGAATGCGGCAAAAGCCTTGCCCGCTGTGGCGAACGTCCTCAGCCACCAGCGCATCTAAATACAGGACATCTGCAGCAGCAGCGGCCTTGCGGTCATACGCCTTGTTGGCGCTGCTGTAGACAGCGCCAGGCTCGGCCGCTGCCCTGAATTCCGCACTGCGTCTGGCCACGGGGCCCTCCACTGCCTTAAAGGCTTCCTCACGCATCAGCAAGGGGCGCCAACCTCCGTGTGGCTTGGCGATGTTGACTTGATCTGCAAGCTTCAAGCAATCTGCAACCACTCCCGCATGTCGCTGCAGATCTAAAAATTCCCAATACAGCTCGACCACATCTTGTGGGAAAAGGCTCATGAAGGACAACTTCCACCCCGAGGGCCCAGGGCGGGACCACCTCATCTTGTTTTGAAGCGACTGTCGCTCTGCTAGAGTCGTGCAACCAGTGAAGTCTGGCAGCCGCCGCTCCGGTTGGAAAAGGAGCAATTGAAGAAGATCTCCTTCGTGAGCTTGGAATCGCTCCCACGTCCATGCTGCCACCGGCTGCCCGTTCACCGCTGCAATCAATCCCAAGGATGATGGAGTGGGACCGGGGGTGCGCAGCCACAGTGACCCATTGTCAGGGACAAGGAACATACTGTCCACCTGGACAGCCTCCATTATGACTTCTCTGACCCTGTACCAGCATATGCGCCATGGACCGTTGCAGAGATACGCTTGCTGGAGGGACGCACTCGGAAGGTCCCGTGGGGCAGAGAGAAAGTGTGGAGCACCCCGACGGCGACCAATGGCATCTTGCCACTCTACCACTGACTCGTGGGACCAAGCCGAAGTAGGTTCCTGTAGCAAAGGCAGCCACGCTTGCTCAGCACCAGCAAGGGTCTCTTGAACCGTTTGCGGCGGTTGCCTGTCACCTGTCGCATTGACAAAGCAGTCGGGCATGTACGACTCAGATGGGGCAGCTGAAGGTCTGAGGCATCGCGCCCAGCTTTGCAAGTCCCCTCGCCGTAGGAGGTCTAACCTCTCCAGGTGCCCTTTGCGTGCCCCCAAGCGATTTACCAGGGATCTGCACCGCGCTGCTTCTGCAATCAAGCCATTCACTTGGAGAAGGCCAGCATGAGCAGAACCAGCCAGATCTAAGCTGAGACTAGGGGGAGCGCGAGCCTCAGCTGACTCTGGCACCCCAGGGGCAGGGCGGCCGCTATCTGGAAGTGGGAGCCCACGCTCCCGGTGCCACCCTGCAGTCGCAGAGTAAAATCCATCCCAGTCCCAGTTGGGTTGGGGCCGCGCGGCTTGCCCTGTTCTGGCTTGTAGTCGTTGTGACATTGCCACTCCCTTGTCCCACAACGGTTGCAGCCTGGCCACATCTGCCGACACAGAGGCAGGGACCCTTGCGCGTGTCCCAGGGGGCAGGCGTGCCCTTTGCTGTAGCTGCTGCTTGGCCCATCTCAATTTACGCAAGCATTCTTCCCATGCAAAAGTCGCACGCTTCTGGGCTGTGCTTTGGCCAGGCGCAGGCATCTTTGGGAGACATTGCGCAAGACTGTCTTGTAGCTCAGCAAAGCTGCGCGAAAGCTCATCGCGCCACTCAGGGCTGCGTGGGTCGCCTGCTGGAGCCCAACTGAACATGCCTTCTGAATATCCTGCCATGGCAGATGGGGCTGAAGCAGCCAGCTCGTCTGTCCGGCTTTGCAAGGCAAGTTTGAGAAAATCCAGCGTGGAGCGCAGTTGAAAAAAAATCTGTTGCCGACACAAAACGTTCTGTTTAGCGAGCCAGGCCAAATGCTCTCTCTGTGGGCCCTGTATGCCACGCACCAATTGCCGCCACTCTTGGGCACGGGAGTTCTGGTGATCAGGAATCACTGGCAAAGTGCAGATAAGGTCTACCACAACAGGGTCATGATCAACCCGGCGGCTCCAGTTCCACAGGATGGCAGCGTTGGCCACAAGCATGTCATAGCCAGGCGGAGACTTTACCCAGATCTGATCAAGGCGAGATGCACCGTTGGTGCCCCAGAAAAAAGTAAAGGCCCGAGTGTCCGGGTGCTGGGCCCCCAAGCCGAGTTGATAGGCGCAGCTGGCAAGTGTGTCTTCGCGGAGCACTGCGCCAGCCGCCCATCTGTCGAGTTCTAAACTGAGGAAGGAGTTGAAGTCTCCAAGCGCCACTACAGCCCAGTTGTGTCTTGCTGCTTCATCCAGCTGGGACTCAAGAAACTCCCGCAACAGCCTTTCTTGTTGCAGTGCTCCAGCTCGGGATCTGAATCCAGGGCTGTTTGCCCCAACAACCCCGTAGAGCGCAATGAAGCGGACCACCGCCCCATCCGCAAGGACAAGGTTGGCTGCTAGCCCGCGCCCGCTTGTGTCTCGGGCAACATGTTGCCAGGAGCCTGCGTAGCCGGCTCGGACAGCCAAGGCAACGCCGCTGCCCCGTCCACCTGGAGCAGCAACATTGTGCAGAATGCCCACATAGCCTTGCGCAAGCAAGCCAGCCCGCGCTCGGCCCGCAGCGCCCTCGCCAGGGTGCCAGGTTTCCACCAGGGTGGCAACATCAGCACCCAGTTCACTGATTGCTCGGCCCCACCAGTCGCCCCAATGCTGCCAGTCAGCACCGACACCGCCTGTCTGGATTGTAGCCAGCCTGGTTGTCTGCGAGCCCTTCCAGCTCACGTCATCACCCAAGCATGTGGCAACTAGCCCGGGCAGCTGCTTTGCTTGACCCACAGGAAGGCGGGTACGGTCTATCACCACCGGCCCATCGGCGAGGAGCAGCGCGTCAGGCTCTTCCTCCTCCGAGCTTGACATATCACTGCGGGAGCAAGCCAAGTCATGTTAAGCTGAGCTGGTCTTCCGCCAGGACTTGTGACATGTGACTTGGCAAGCGTGCGCGGGCCAGCAACAGCCTTTTGATACTTGCTGCTGATTTGAGCGGAGAATATCTCGCTCGTCAGGCCAATGGCCAAATTATTGGAAAATGAAACGGACAACCAGGCGAAGCTAAGATGCAAAAAGAAGAGCCAGGAAAATTAAAGTCTGAGTCAAAGCATCAGGGGAGCGCGGGAGAGGGAAGCAAAGAAGACCCAAGCCCGCAGTTAAGGAAAAATTAGAGTTGCTGCTCAGCGAGACTCCATCTGCAGGATGTCCACATTGCAGCTCGGGCAGCGGGCCCGGTTCTCCTCCCGCTTGAGCTCCGCGTGCCACCAACGGTTGGCACACTCAGTATGGCAGGAGTGGAAGCATGGCAAGCGCTGGATGGCGTCACCAGCCTCCAGACGCTGGCAAACACCGCATTCCTGCGGCTCCCCTGCTTCAGCAACAGTGTGGGCCTGGCATAGTGCCCGGATGTGGGCAACCGCATCGTCGACAGACCGACCCAGCGGTTCGCCAGGGCGGCGGGTGTCCTGAGCGTTCTGCGGGCGTTCTGTCGCGGAGGACGGGGGGCTCTCCATCCTCTCCGGGGCCAGCACCGGCGTTGCCATATCACGGGGCTTAGCTGCAATTGGCCGTGGCTCTGCTGCTCGGGCACCAGGGGAAGGGCTCTTGCGCCTCAGGCCAGAACTGCGCGCCAACTCCAGCCTTACCGGCCCATCGGGAGTGGGGAGCAAGCACTGGTTGCCCCGCGCCTGAGTCAGCTCCTCCCAGATCGCTGGCAGACTCGTCCATGAAGGCCGTGTGGGCAAGGAAGGCGGCTCGATTGCGCTTGGGCCCTGCGAACTTCCACATTGGCCAGAGCACCAAATGCTGGTGACTGCTCTGCAAGCCGGATCAGTATGTCCCGCATGCTGTCACTCGTCATGTGGGAGGGCAGGCCGCCCACGAAAAGCCCAGCAGGAGGGACGCCAGCCAGCGGCTGCCGTGGTCCAGGTGAGGCAGGAAAGCCAGCCTGCTTCTGGCTCCGGCGCTGGCTGGGGGCACGCAGCTTGCCCTTGCCCTTGGTTGCTCCAGCCGGGGCGCTACCGCTGCCGCGATCGCGCCGTGCAAGCTGCCCCCCACGAGGTTGAACTTGGGCACGGTTCCCTCCTACCTTGTGAGTTGGTGAGCGCTTGGGCGCTCGTGCGCCAGGGCCCTGCGGGTCGACAGCATGCCAGGCAGGGGGCGCAGGCACAGGCGGCAGGCCCATCCGAGCCTGGGGCCCCCCAGCAACATCATCAGCCGGGCGCCGCATGGAGCGTTCAGCCCGCGGGCGGGGTGAGTCGCGGCGTCCTCTTGGGCCGCGCCTGGTGGAGCTGTGTCGCTCTTTGCGGCGGGACCTTCTGTGCCTGGAGCGGCTTGTGCTCTGGTCACGCTGGCGTCCACGGCCACCCCGCCTGGAACGTGTCCGCCGCGCCTCCCTATGACCACTGGCATCGACCGGGGCCGTGCCACCAGGCGTGGACTCCGCCGCCTGAAGGTTCGCCCCGGCACTGTGGGCTGACACCCCAGGTTGGGAAGGCACGCCGTGCCAGGCGTGCATGCTTGGCTGGGCAGCCACAGAAGCACCATAGGGAAAGGCAATGCCTCCTTGTGGGGCCGGCCAGCCGCAAAGGTTCGGCGGCCCAAACACCCCGTGCACGGCAGCGCCCGCAGCGCCTCCGCTTCCGCCATGGACAAAAGTTGAAGATGAACTCTTGAACTACTTGCACTAAGTGCGATCCACACGGCTCACTGGCACAGTTGCAGGCAAGGGCAAAGGAATGTGTCACTTAAGCAGGCTCTGCCCAGGCCTGTAGCAACCAACCCGGCAGAA